>CAXIVM010001706.1:0-19682 GCA_964035705.1 Porites rus | reverse complement strand
ATACAGTATGTATATATATACAGTTTTAAAAAAAATATATATTGGTGTCTGCTACCCCTCAAGCAGAAACAGAGGATGCGGACCTTGTTGCATTTGTTGGAGGCTTCACATTGATGCAAGCAGATGCATGAGAAGCAAACAACAAGCGAAGATAGCAGCAACATTTTGTGCTCCACGAGCCACTGCTATGCTCTCTTGAGCAAATTCCCAGCTATATAGATATTGCGCCGATCGCAGCTTCGAGCGAAGGCATGTCCAACCAGCTGTGCAATTTGGGTTCAAGACAGTGCCAGCTTTCACTTTTATTGAATTGCTGATGTATTTTTGAAGCTGCTAGTAACAGGTGCATCGCTAGTAGTAACAAGTGCCTTACTAGTAGAAACAAGAAGCTATTAGAAACAAGTTCCTTACTAGTAGTAACAAGAAGGTATTAGAAACAAGTGCCTTACTAGTAGTAACAAGAAGCTATTAGAAACAAGTGCCTTACTAGTAAAAACAAGAAGCTATTAGAAACAAGTGCCTTACTAGTAGTAACAAGAAGCTATTAGAAACAAGTGCCTTACTAGTAGTAACAATAAGCTATTAGAAACAAGTGCCTTACTAGTAGTAACAAGACACCATTAGAAACAAGTGCCTTACTAGTAGTAACAAGACGCCATTAGAAACAAGTGCCTTACTAGTAGTAACAAGACGCCATTAGAAACAAGTGCCTTACTAGTAGTAACAATAAGCCATTAGAAACAAGCGCCTTACTAGTAGTAACAAGAAGCTGTTAGAAACAAGTGCCTTACTAGTAGTAACAAGAAGCTATTAGAAACAAGTGCCTTACTAGTAGTAACAAGAAGCTGTTAGAAACAAGTGCCTTACTAGTAGTAACAAGAAGCTATTAGAAACAAGTGCCTTACTAGTAGTAACAAGAAGCTATTGGAAACAAGTGCCTTACTAGTAGTAACAAGAAGCTATCAGAAACAAGTGCCTTACTAGTAGTAACAAGAAGCTATTAGAAACAAGTGCCTTACTAGTAGTAACAAGAAGCTATTAGAAACAGGTGCCTTACTAGTAGTAACAAGAAGCTATTGGAAACAGGTGTCTTACTAGTAGTAACAAGAAGCTATTTGAAACAAGTGCCTTACTAGTAGTAACAATAAGAATTTAATTGTAATTACTGCCACTTCGATTTGCTGATTTTGACGCACTTCTTACAGACCACGTTGTCGTGCAAACTCGACCAGAGGTACGGACTTCCACTCCACCTTCCTAATTGCGCCAAGGCAGGCTTCAAACGATGTCCGAGCTTGACCAAACCACGCCACTGCTCCCATCTGCTTTTGAACTGTCACCATGGCTGAGTTCAGGACTTCGCGTGTAAACTGGGCCTTCTGGACGGATGAATGCTCCAATGCTCGTCCACAGTTCGACTGGCGGTAGGGACACAGACAACATCGTCCGGAACAGTTGGTGCCAAGCGAATGGTGATGTCCCCATTCCCCCAATGGGTCAGCTCCACGGCCTGTCACTTGCAGGGAGCTCCATGAAAGGCAAACGGGAAAAGAGTGACGTCAAAGCCCACAAAGAACATGTCGTGGAGCTTTGCGCTTTGGGCTGCAGGCCGAAGCTTCGAACTGTTTTCTTCACCAGAAAGTTTATAGCAGTCAGTTGTACTTGAAGCCTTTTGCTGCAGTGAAGCGTAACGATTGCAAACGACCCAAAAAGTATCCAAGTAGCTGAACTCATATCCAAATAGCCGAGTCAAGATTTCAAGACCTTCAGATTTCAAGATTCTGCAGGACTTCTTGGATTCCGGTGCCAGGTCCTTGACACTGGAAACCACAAAGTCCACAGAATCTTGAAATCTAAACACCTTGGATATAGTGCAAGTACTGGCGACAGTGCTTGGATATGAATTCAGCTGCTTGGGTCGTTTGCAAACCCTGTTTGCGCAACATGTTGCACAACAATTGTGCACAACAATAACACCATCTATTGATTTGCCCCCCCCCCCGATATGTTCCAAAACATCATTCAAGAAAACATTGCAAATACCACAGGAACATGACGCGTGTTCCTTTTGTTGGAGGGTATATATAATATAACTTAATATATACTAGCTGCATCCTGTATCCATATGTCAATGTATAATGGTACATTTAACGTTCTGTCAATATCTTTCAAAGGTTAGACCAACCACACGGTTTGCTTGTCATAGGTTCCTTCGAGGACATCGTGCCAACTCGCAGCAGCAGGACAAATTGACCACGTCACCGTCACCGTCTGTCCCACCCTGTCTGTACTCTGCAAGCAGCCTCACCTTCCTTCATTGAGTATCTACACCGAGGACAGATACTAAGGCCCTACATCGTTTAACATAGAGTAGTACAAATTCAACAACTACAAGCAGTAGCTTAGACCTGCTGTTCAACCACCACCTCATACCGACTCAACTCAACTCTTGAAAGTGAGAGCTGCATGTCTGCAAACGCCTCTCCCACAAGCGTTCCACTCCACCCTCGCATCTCGTTTCTCCTTGCAGTGATCCAAGCTAGAGGCCGCTGCCCAAGTTCCTCCAATCGCTCCACCCAACAACCTCATTTCATGCCGAAGGAACCCAGTCTTTTTGCCGTGAGCATTGTTCTACCAAAAAACGGGTGATGTATCCGTGGAAAACATCATGATTTGGGAGTCAGTCTGGCAAATGCTTACTACGGTGTTTCAACGGCTGTTTAACATCTGACAAAGTCGGCTGAGTGTAGAGTCTCGATGTTCCACAGGTTCACGGTGGGTCGTCCCTGCAGCATATCTTAGATTTACATAAATGGAATGGGATGGGATATGTTTTTCAACAACATCTTGCCGACCCTGCGGTAGACCCAAAACTAAATCTGGCCCCTGAATGGAATGGCGGGGTTCTGAATACAGCCTGGACTGTCCAAAGTATAATTTGACATGATGGCATAATCTTTTAACACCAGGACCCACTTTCCAGGGCCCAGTGTATGGAAGTGAATTACACATATTATGGGAATTTTGCGGATGATCTCTCTGCTCGTTTGAGCACACCCTTAATTCATTCCAGAATTAGTTCTTAGCGCTGCAAGCAATCAAAGGATGGTACATACCAATACATACTCATTCAACAATTTGTATGACGCCGGCCACTGACGTTGGCAAGCAGCGCTCCCATGGGCAGGTCAACGTTCGCGATCAAAATCTCCTCACGGCAACTAAGCAAAAGACCCACAGGGGGAAGTTGACCTTTTCCTTGCTGTTATATAAGGCTATAAGTTTGGCTCCACCTTGGGGTTGGCCCTAAAGAGGCAAGTTGTAGCAAGGAGGCCACGAGAAACTGACGTGGAACGGCTTGGACTGCCAGATTTGTGTTTTGTTTTCCTTCTTCCCCACCAATCAGGTGAGGGTTGTTAGATTAATCCCCATGCAGATTCGAGGGGTAGGTCAACGCAACCCACTTCAGAAATCTGTGGACATAGCCTCCAGCAAAGAAAATGTGGTAAAGAATCAAGAGCACAAAGAAACTGAGATCGAGCTCCCAAGAACAGACAGATGTGTCCAAAAAGTTAGTATAGGCAATACTTGAGGCCAGAGGGGGTGAACGAAAGCTAGCCGGGCGGGGAGGCGTGCGCATGCTAGGGTGTGGCTGCGCAGACAACCAAGCAACAGACCACCAAGCAGCAGCAGCAGCAGCAACGGACCACCAAGCAGCTGCAGCAGCAGCAAACCACCAAGCAGCTGCAGCAAACCACAAAGGAGCAGCAGCAGCAGCAGACCATCCAGCGCCAGCAGCAGCAGCAGCAGCAGCAGACCACCCAGCGCAGCAGCTTACCACCCAGCAGAAGCAGCAGCAGCAGACCACCCAGCAGCAGCAGCAGACCACCCAGCAGCAGCAGCAGCAGCAGACCACCCAGCAGCAGCAAACCACCAGGCAACAACAGGCCACCAAGCAGCAGCAGACCAGCAAGCAACTGCAGCAGACCACCAAGCAGCAGAAGACCACCAAGCAACAGGAGACCACCCACCAGCAGCAGCAGCAGCAGTAGCAGCAAACCAAGATTTTGATGCTAGGCATGAGATAGTTCAAATGTGGCCCTCGTTTTGCACCCCTTTCGCGCCGAATTCTATTCTACATGGCCACCTCAAAAAAGAAGCAGCAGCAGCAGCAGCAACAAACCACCAAGCAGCAGCAACCACCCAGCAGCTGCAGCAGAACACCAAGCAGCTGCAGCAGAACACCAAGCAGCTGCAGCAGAACACCAAGCAGCAGCAGACCACCCAGCAGCAGCAGACCAGCAGGCGAGCTCGTGAGGCCATAATGTTGGAAATGCTGGGCCAAATTTGGTACGAATAAGGAATTAAAATTAACAGCTTTTCGGGTGCAATGTGCAGGCGGCATTTCTTGCATCATAGCCTTACCCCTCGTACACCACTAGTTCCGATGTGGAGTCAGGTAGCGTCAATTGGCTCTTGCACAGTCGGACTATCGGCACTCAAAGGTTGACAAAACTGCTGTAGAGCGCACGTGGAGTCCAAGTGCTCCCACAGTGTGGGAGGCGCAGCCAAGGCGGCAGCAGACCACCCAGCAGCAGCAGCGGCGGCGGTAGCAGCAGCAAACCACCCAGCAGGATCAGCAGCAACCCCAGCAGCAGCAGCTGCTGCGGCAGCGTCAGCAGCAAACACAACAGCAGCAGCAGCCACAGCAGCAAACCGAGTAGCAGCCACAGCAGCAGCAGCCCACCCCGCAGCAGCAGCAGGAGACGCAGCCAAGGCAGACCACCCAGCAGCAGCAGGAGCAAAATCCAGCAGCACCAGCAGCAGACGAGCACACCAGGCAGCAGCAGGAGCAAACGAGCACACCAGGCAGCAGCAGCTACAGCAGCAGCTACACCAATAAATATGTTTTTTCCACCCGCTCACCGCGCGCGGGGGGGAGTTGAACCTCCGGAGGGGGGGGTGCATAAGATTGATTTAATCAATTATTTGAAGTTTCTGATGCGCGTCCACCCCATCATTTAACTTGCTAAAGCAAGAGCAACTTCAGCTAGCTAAGGCTAGCTTTCGTGATAATATGGCTTCTATAGATTCAAGGGGCCTGAGCACACTAGCCACTACAACAAAATTATGATATCTTTGGGGTGAGAGACCACCTGATTCTTGACCATCTATAAGGGGACAGGATGTGCAAAGCCAAGGACTGCAAAAATTGCAAAAAACAAAATTCTTTCTAGAATCAGCTGCGCAACCTCATCAAGCCTAAACTCTCTATAGAATCATAGAACAGTGACATGACATGTCTTTTTGACACAACTAAAACAGATATGTTTCCCTATAAACTCAGCAGCACCATCCTTCTCAACATGTTCTTATGTCTTTAGTCCCTCTGCTCCAAAATCAAGCACGCTAAGCTACTCTTTTTAGACTAGACCTTTTTTAGCCTAATCTGCGCTGCTGAAGCCCCCGATTTCAGACAGCTTATGTTCAAAGTTCACAGGGAATTTGGACTATATGTCAGCTGGCTTCCTCCTCCTTCTCCCGGATGGCAGTGTTCCCCGCAGGACCTCAACCGCAAGTGCAAGATGGCCGCGTTCCCCGCCAGACCTCAACCGCCAGCTCCGGATGGCAGTGTTCCCCGCCGGACCTCAACCGCGAGCTTCGGCGGGCAGTGTTCCCCGCCGGACCTCAACCGCGAGCTTCGGCTGGCAGTGTTCCCCGCCGGACCTCAACCGCGAGTTCCGCTTGGCACTGTTCCCCCCCAACCTTAAACGCCAGCTCTGTGTAGATTATGTGCACTACTTTCATGTTATAGCAGATTGAAATGTCATGGTAAGGATCTGATGTATTTTTTTCAGGACTTCAAGTGGATGTCGCCATCTATCCAAATGAGGTGCTTTGTTACACGCAAGACTGCGGTCAACAGGTACGCAGGCTCCATCTATTAATTATGAAGTCACGGCGAATGCGTATCAGGGAAAGCAAATCAAATGTGAGTCTAGTGCGACATGATCCCAGCAACAACTCAGACTCGCAGTTATGCATGTTAGTCTGTTGACGGACTAGTTGTCCTACACCGGTAACGAACAAATGGGATACTGGTTTTGAGATGCTTTGAGGTATTGTACCACGGCGTGGGTTTCTCATCGATTTGACGAGATCGGACTTTGGTGGTCTGCTGGGAGGGGCTTTGAATTTTCAGCCAATTAACATGGGCGTGTAACTTGAGAATGGTCCTTGTGGCTCAAAGAAGGAAGAATGCAGCAACGCTGGATGTATTGATTGGTTTGTTTTTTGATTCCACCAACCAAACCAAGAATACTGTGGATAACTCCATTCTATTCAATAGCCTTGTTTTGGAGATTCCCCAAAACCGAGTCACTTTGGGCTACTGCTGTGAGAAGCCAATGCAGACTGTAGACATCTGCAAACAGTATACAGCCCACACACGCTATGCAGTGTGAAGGCTGGGTCATGAGTCATAGGGTCAGATTCGGGTAAGTCAAGTTCGGATGCCCTCTTGACAATTGCAAATCACCAATTTGGTGTGTGACACCTTTTGCCCTCCAGTTTTTCCATCTCAATATTTGCCTACTCAGTGAGCAATGCTCAGTGCCTTTCTCTGAGTCCATCCTTGGAGCTTTGCGCTGACTCAAAAGTGCTCCAAGAAAATGGACCCACCAAGTGGACAACACTGTCATCTTAAGCTATTTCAGCCCGGTCATCAAACAATATGCAAGATTTCCCAAATAAATAACTTGGCCATCCCCGGGCCATCCCCCCATCCATTCATCAATATAGGGATCCAATTCCCTTTCAATGTGTCTTCCATTTTCTTGTTGCGAATCACTGGAGTGTCCCCAAACTTTCTGCAGGCTATTGAATCGGAGCTCCATGGATTTCATGGATCCATCTGGATCCATTGATCCCTGGCTCCTGCACAGTCTGGCTGCTGTGACCTCGTGCACGCTGGGCCAAACGTGATGCCGCCGAAGCCGCTGCTGCCGCGGCACGCGGCTGAGGAGCCAGGCGAGCGGCGATCCTGCGGCATGTGCAAGGATTGGCGGATCAGAAAAGGGCCGGGGCACGTGTTTTCTTTGGTACGTTTTACCACGAAAAAGTTAGGGCATGAACAAGCAGGAGAGAAGCGTCGTCCATGATCGAAAGTCGTCAGCTTCTCTGTTGGGACCTCTGAAGAGTCCTACTTACTGTCTTCCTTGTCAAAGCTGCTTCATACTGGTCACGCTTGTACACATGAGGTCCAAGCCGGCCTTGACCCACGTTTTTGTCAAGCAAAGCCACTTACGTAACGTGTCTGCTGACCAACGGCAAAAGGGTTCTGAATATCTGAAACATGTCCAATCAATTGAAGGACAGCAGTTTGTATAAAGGCAAAGGGCCACAAACCATTGCAAGAAAAGACTCTCTTAGGGACCCTAAGAGGGATCCCAAAGACATCAATTCTAGGGAGCAACTTGCCGATCTTTGGCCCTTTACGTTGTAGGAAATTCTAGGGCGTTGACCCTCCATCTATGATGACAATGATGACTGATGACCCAGTTTTTGGCGGATTCAGGAAGTAAACCTTCATTGTTGGAGATGGTTGTTAGCAACTCCGGATGCCCACACAAACAAAAGGTCCCGAGTCCTGAACTTGCCTAACCTGAGAACCACTGCATATGTCAACGATGTGGCTAAATGACATGTTATCACAGTCTTCCAAGGCACCTTTCTTCAGGTTCCAACGCTGATGGAGCTAGGGGTTTTCGAAGCCTCCTTCCCATTCCCACCTGCTCAACATTCTTGCATCCGGCGGACTTGTGCTGTCAGTGCGAACCAAAACGGCTGCACCGTGGTGTCGGGCAGCGTCCAGACTTTGCTCTGCAAACGTGGCCAAAGGTTGATCGTATGATCGAACCGGCTGGTCCGGCACACCTCCAGCGACGAAACGGATGGTGGGGATTTCCTCGCCTTTCCATTATAATGGCCACATGCATTCTGTCCACTTGGTCTTTTAAAACTGATAGTATATTATTATTAGGTTGAGTTCGCATCATGCTTATCTCCCACACCTCGACATATCCTCAGAACTGGCGCGGATGGAGTGATTTGAGGTGCAGGTATCTACCCTACTCTGTTGAATCTGGATGACAGTCTCCAGTACTTGTCCGAGAGAAAATCCAAAGCTTTACTTATAAAGAAACCACATTGTTATAATTAGCAGGGAAAAGTCATGTTGAGAACCGCTACACTCCTGGCACTTGCCCATGTTCCATCGTGTTCTTGCAAGTCGTACCTAGGACCTAGGAAAGTATTCCTTTTGTCAACGAGCAAGAAGGCAGGGAAGTGCCAGACTGCAAGGGTCGACGAATCTGACCCCGCGCAGTAAGATGTGAAGAAAAGGGTCTTCCCGTTCCACACCAACTCCTGACTGTCGTGGAGTGACTGCGTCAAAAAAACTTCTCCGACTCCTGGCACGTCAACGCGTACATGGCGCAACACGTGGAGTACGTGGCGCGCCTGGCAGGATCCATCGAGGCTCCTGCGCTTGAGAGCTGTACACCCTCACATCTTGGTTTGTTACACAAAGACTATGTATAAAAACCATGAAGATCCATTTGCAGTTGCCAGTTCTTTTCTGCTCCCTAGAAAGGGCTAATTTCAGTGCATGTCAGAAATGCAGGGTCTATATAAAGTCTGTCTTGGCTGGCCAGAGCTCATCGGCTTTGCGTGGCTTTACACCCCAGCAGTCGCCTTGCCAAGCCTCGCGCCAGCCGCCCAAAGATCAACCAGCGAGGCGTATGGCTCATCCGAGCCTCACGCCTGTCAGCTTCCATCTGCATGTGGGTCCACTCCCCCTGAATTATCGGCTCAGGGAGCCATCGTAGTCGCAGTCGTCGTCGGTAGTAGGTAGTAGGTAGTAGGTAGTAGGTAGTAGGTAGTAGGTAGTAGGTGGTAGGTAGTAGGTAGTAGGTAGTAGTAGGTAGTAGGTAGTAGGTAGTAGGTAGTAGGTAGTAGGTGGTAGTAGGTAGTAGGTAGTAGGTAGTAGTAGGTAGTAGGTAGTAGTAGGTAGCAGGTAGTAGGTAGTAGTAGGTAGTAGGTAGTAGATGGCCAGGGACACAGGATCAGATTAATAGGGGGTAGTAGTGCAGATTATTGATGGGGGACCGGCCCTTGTGAGGGGTACCCTTTGTGAGCTTGTCAAATGATTGTTTTTAATTGTTTTTAAAAAAGGCAATTTATAGGCCCTGAGCCCTAGACATTTTTAAGGATTTCATCAAACATGTAGTAGGTAGTAGGTGGTGATGGTGGTGGTGGTCGTGGTAGTAGCACGTAGCAGTAGCAGTAGCAGTAGCAGTAGCAGTAGCAGCAGCAGCAATAGCAGCAGCAATAGCTACAGCAGCAGCAATAGCTACAGCAGCAGCAATAGCTACAGCAGCAGCAATAGCTACAGCAGCAGCAATAGCTACAGCAGCAGCAATAGCTACAGCAGCAGCAATAGCTACAGCAGCAGCAGCAGCAGCAGCAACAGCTACAGCAGTAGCTAGTAGCAGTAGCAGTAGCAGTAGCAGCAGCAGCAGCAGGAGTAGTAGCAGTAGTAGTAGCAGCAGCAGCAGTAGTAGTAGCAGCAGCAGCAATAGCTACAGCAGTAGCTAGTAGCAGTAGCAGTAGCAGTAGTAGCAGCAGCAGCAGCAGCAGTAGTAGTAGTAGCAGTAGTAGTAGTAGCAGCAGCAGTAGTAGTAGCAGCAGTAGCAAGTATAATGTCAAGTCAGGATAAATAAACCTTCACTAGTTAACCCCTTATTAAAAGTAATATTATTCTTTTTTGGATTGTGTAGGCTCGGATTAACTGGGGGGGGTTGTTGGTAGAAAATTAGACAATAGGGGGGGAAATCAACAGCGAATAATACTTTTAATTTGGGCAATTTCCGGCGGCTTTGTGGGCTCGGATTAACTAGGGGAGGTTTATTAATCCTAACTTTGCATTACCAAATATCTTTGGCCTGACGATCACAGTTGATTTGCACCTTGGCTCTTTGACCTTTGACAAGGCCTTGACCTGTCGAATCCAACCGCTGAAGATACAGTATCCTGTTCCACACCAACCGCACGGACTTTGAAACATAGTGGGGAACACTTGGGATGCACTTGGGAATCCCTCAGGACCACTGGAACCACTTGAAAAGCGGAGTTCTTAGACAGGATTTGGTCCACCAGTCGAGCAAACCCCCAAAACAAGCGCAGGTCTAGGACACAGCAAACCCCCAAAACAAGCGCAGATTAGGTTGGTGGTCTTTTGAGCTCGACCTGGACATCTTCCCAAGATCGAAACCTCTATGGAATCCATGATTTGCTGCCAATCTGACCTTGAATCCAAAGGTTGGCACATGTCCCGTCATAGATGAACACATGACATACAATCAGCAAATCTGCTATCCTCTTCGCCTGGAGTATGGAGCGGTCTATGGATGTCTTTCTTTCGTCTTCAGCAGGCAACATGCTGAATGTTGATCTAGTGAGCCAAATAGTGTGGCAAACACAATCGAAAATCCGCTAAACATCGGGTTGCTGAGCAGAAGGGTCATGGGAATAGATACTTCTTCAAACGTGGGGAGTCTTATTAGCAATGTGTCTCCAACCTAATAGTGATGGGCTTCACTGGGCCTTCACCCTAGTAGCGATGGCCTCCAACCTAATGGCGAAGGCCTCCAACCTACTAGCGATACAGTAGAGGGAAACATTGACATGACACCAAAGACCTGAACCTGACACAGCTTGCTCGAGCTCTTGGATTGCTATTCAAATTCATGGGGTGACTCATGTGACTCTGTGCCTGTCAATGAAGATCTCCTTGATCGCTGCCGCCAAACGCTCCACCTGCAAACCGAGGATGACTCAGGTGTCGCTGGCCGAACATAGCCTACCAGCAAACAACATCAAACAAATTGATTGAGTACTTGAACGCTGAAGGAACAAGAACAACACGCTCCAATATGTTATAGCTGAAAAGTTAACCAAACGTGATGGTCCATGATCAATCCCGTTGCCAAGTCAGAGTAGGATGGTGAGATGAGTTCTATTATACTATACTCAATAAATCACCTGACATAGCTTCATTGCAACTATTTTGTTCACCAACTTCATGTTCACTTTTAGGAAGGGTACACCCATGTTTGCACTTTCCCATGGTTGCAAGCAAAGCAACCATGCCCAAGCATGCCTAGGCTTCTGGTGTTCGAATGTCCTGCTGTGGAGTTCAACATTGTTCTGGACCTCTGAACAGGATCTGGCGTCGACAACTGCAAGCTCCGCTCAAGCTAGCCAGTCAAGGGGAGTGATCAGGGAAGACCTGACCTAGCATCCATCATCAGCAGGTCCCAGCTCTTCCCCCCGGTTAGCGGTTAGCCAAACACTCGACACTATTACAAACAGGTTCTCAGTTCTCCTTTGTGTGTATTGGAGTCAGGGCCCATACCCAAGCTTGTAAATCTTCTCAACGAGTTGTTCTAAAGCAGGGTTCCTTGTATGTCCTCATCTTCCATGGATTCCATCACCCTCCGAGGTACCTGGTCTCTGCTCAGCACGAACATGTGACATGCCCCGGAATCCTGCCACCTCCCCCAAACACCCTCACTTCGAGATGTCTTTCTTGCCTGGAGCTGCAAGGGGTCCTTGGCATTCAACTCCAACGGTGACCGCTCCTGGAAAAACGGCTTGGCAGCAGACTTCGTGCTGAGTCCTCCGATGTCCTTTGGCACTCCATCGTCAACGAGGACAATATTTACACCGGACGAAAGCCTGCGTTACTGGAACTGAAGCACA
The DNA here is from genome assembly GCA_964035705.1 of Porites rus. Lineage (NCBI taxonomy): Eukaryota > Metazoa > Cnidaria > Anthozoa > Scleractinia > Poritidae > Porites > Porites rus. The sequence continues at coordinate 7,859 of CAXIVM010001706.1, read as the reverse complement.
TCTCAGCGGAACTTTGCACCCCATAAATGGGGGTTCAAACCGCTCCGTGTTGAACTCTAGGACCAAACTCTGTCTTATGTGCAGCTTGGGGATAGTCTCGCACAGGCATCATTTAGAATCTAGCGGAAGAAAGCGGGGGATAGAATTCCAGGACGCGGCGTCCTACTCTCAAACCATGTGGTTTAAGGAAGAATAACGACCATTCTGCTGTATTTCCCAGCTCTTCCACCTGGAACTCCCAAAATTAATCCGCTGATTCACAAAATTCTGGCTTGAAACATTTACTGATTGACTCATAGCAGGCCTTTCCCTGTCCTGCTCCACAATGGCTGCTGCCATGCGCTGGTTCACGGCTTGCCCCGCCAAGGTCCTCCGGGCCGCTGAAGGCTGGAGCCGGGAAGAAGGACCATCAATGCCGGACAAACTGATGTAGTCATCCCCTAGTAGCGTCCTTGCTCCTAGTAGCGATGCCCTTTGCTCCTAGTAGCTTCTTGCTCCTAGTAGTAAGGCCAGGAGCCCCTAGTAGCGTCCTTGCTCCCACAAGTTTGGGGTCAAAAACATTATTGAAATCACACCCGGGAGAGAGCGAGGAAGATCAGTCGTATGGCTTGCTGACAAACAAATGCAGGATTTTCCAGGATCCCCCCAATCTCCACCAACCCCCAAAACCAAGACACTCTTGGACATGAACAACAAACCGCCTGCAAAGGGCCTAGCGAGCTTTGGTCCAGCAGGGCAGGACAATCCTACACTTTATTCTTATTACTATATATATAAATATATGTATATCTGGATGATTTATCACGGGCTCAGTGCAAAACGAGTTCTTGGCGTATCACAGGAGCCATCAAACCGCTCTCTTTTGTAGAATGAGAATGCCATCAGACTCGTGATAGCACGATATGAATGACTTCGGAAGCCAATCAAGAATGGCGCCTGTGCCAAACAAACATCGTGTAGGTGCTTCCTGCCCACACTCTGGTATGCTTGGAAGAAGGATGAAACGCTTCATTGAATCTTGAAAGTAAATTAATATTCTTGCCGTAGTGGTGTCAGTCAAAATTGGATACTACCGCAATCACACACTTGCAAACATGTTGTTGTAAGTTTCCCTATACATATCTAGGAACTAATCACTAGTGCGAGCGCTATCCTGCGTAGCTACCTCTTCTACTAGCTGCCGACTCCCTAGCCATTACCTTCTAGTAGCGGCCTACCCCCCCCCTTAAAAATACAAATAATCATGCTAACTCCAACACTTTCCGCACACGCTGCGGAGGTGAACAACCCCCCAAATCCACATTACATAAGTTGGAAGCTGGAGGTTCTGCCCAGAATGTGTTCAATCCCGGTGAAGAATGGGCCCAGCAAGATGAGGCCCTTTGTATCACCCGATTGACGCCACCCGTCTCTCGAGATGGGCATCCAGGGCATCCCACCTGACATCAAAGACCTCTTGCATGACCCGCACCTGTTGTTCCTGCGCAAGGGATGGGCAGTAGGCAAAAAACGCAGGATTCTTTGGGCTAGGGCCGGCTCGGGACTGAAGCATCAATTGCATTCTGCAAGTACTTTGTCAACCAGGTACCTGGAACCTATATGACAAGTGAATGAAAAAAATCCTCAACCCGCGAGGCTATGACTATGAGGTGCACTAATCCTGGACCCATTGGGCCTCCATGAGGCTAACAAACCCTTGTTTTACTTAGATATACTGATATACTATACTTAGATTAGAGATGAGCGGTCTATCTGGCAAATGCAACTGGGAGAAGCACTTCTTCTTGGCCTTAAAACGATCAACTGTGTGGAATGAATTGATGGAGTTCAAACTGCCAATCGTCAGCATGTTGGATTGTTTGGACTTTTCGAGACCTCCCCAGTCCTACCTAGTACCAGGGCACCCTTTCTTTCCAACGCAGTTACTGTAAATTGCTCTAAAATTCCTATAGACATCCAGAACTCTCATGCCCAAACTGCACAGTCATGACAACTCCTTTCTCTCAGTATCATGTCATGTGCTTTTGAGTAAATCCACAGTCCTCTGACAAGGAAAGCTGATCACCTGACAAGAGGCTGGCAACTCAGGACCTTGAATAATTTTGAGTGAGCGCCTCACCCCTTTCCAGGATCCCGTACGAATGACACAAGAGGACTGTGTTTTTGTTGTCTACATGAAACAAACAAAACACACATGATTTGACTCGGGTGACTCTGAAAACAAAGCCTTGCAAACCTCCAATCTATTGCAAATGAGCTATGTCACATAACCGATTCTCGTTCTGTTGGCCATCCACTCGGATCCGCACGGTCCGGAGCCTGAACGACTGCAGGCGTCACCAGGTCCCCCGACTTTCAAGGCCTTGTTGCAAGAGCGCTCGCGACGCCTGTGGACGGGAGCTGCTCGATGTGGTCGGCTTGGTTCAGGCTCCCTAGTTTTGAGCATCGATTAACCACCAGGGAACCGCTGGTGGTCATGAAAAAAGAGCCGTCATTGGCTGAAAGACTCCGAGTTGGAGACACGTCCGACACAAAAGAAGACCTAGCCAAGTTAATGTTGGCATATTTTGGCAGGCACTAGGGAAAGACAAAACAACCATCTGGCCCATTGGACTCATAGCCACATCTGCCCGTAGTAGAGGGAAAATACAATGGATCCTCATCACACACGAATATCGTAACTGATGAGGGATTGCCATCCACACGCCTCCATGACTGTTCCAAAATCCTTTGGTGTCAACCCCATCTGCCGGCACGGTCCAGTCAAGGTGTTCTCGCAAGCTGCTCAAGCTGTGTGTGTGTGTGTCACGGCAGATCAACAAGCTAAACAAATGATCTGCAAATAACGCCTTTTGACGGTCCAGGTCCATCCTGCAAATGATTTGCCAGACTTTCCTTTGGAAGGACAAACTCTCCAGTTGACCAGCTGGACCCTTTCGAAAGCTTGGCTGGCTCAGTGTTGCAACCCTGCCGGCGTCAACAGCACCGTGCACGGGTCGGCGGCCCTCAGTCGAAACTGGTGAAATGACAAGTGGCAAATCCCTTGAGAATTATTGGCTATTCAACACTGCTTGATTTGAATTGATGTGTCGTAAATTCTGGTGGGATGGGTCCTGGTCCTGGAATCACTGGAATGACAAGTCGTTACCAGTGGATACCACTGGTTTGTCTTAACATCTGGCTAGTGTACCCATCCGAGTTGCTAGTGAGGGCGGCAAGCAAAGACTGGCCTTTTTCTTCTCTTGAGCTGCTCGCAACTTGGCATCTGGCTGGTGGTATTGCAAAGATGCGTCACTCGGTTGCCTGGTTTCGGCCCAACGAAGTCATGCCATCTCGTGCGGTGCGTGTCGTTGTGCCTTGGAGATCATTTACTCTGTCATGGAGACAGTACCATGGAGGCAACTTTCAGTAGTTGATTGGTCTCACTTTGGAAGGCCGTGGAAACACGTGGAAACTGGAAACAGGATCTGGAGAGAAACGCATATGGGTTGCGGCGTCTTGACCTACATCGATGCCATGTCCAACTATATGAGGCCATACAGATCCTTCGTGTAGTTGCGTCGCTCCGTTGGACATCCATCCGCCGTGGGCCATGTCTCCCTGACGGAGATATCATCACGCATGTCACCAGAAGTTTGCAATCACTGGAAACACAATTACAGTATATAATGTTTTGTCCGCAGGTATAAAGTTTCTATCCTTTCACATCATATGCAACTTTGCACACGTAGTACACATGACATGCAAGGGAATTATCATAGACCTGTCAAGAATATTGCAAGCCCTGAAGAACAGAACTAGGGGGAGACTGTGGATCGCAGCCCCGCCATGTCAGTTCAACAATGGTACCTATTGCCCTCATGGGCAGCGGCTTTTGAAGATCCTTCCCTTGGCTTTTTGCTTCAACCATTTTTTGAGCTCAAAGGTACTAACATATGTAATTAATCATTCTATTTCTTGAGGTTTGGTCATGTGTAGCTGACCTTGGACACTAACCAAAGAGAGAATACCCATCCAAGGATAGATGAACACTTGACCCTCCAAAAAAGACCAGTGGAATATGGATTGGGGGATATGCTAGTCGACAATTGCTCAAGCATCGGTCAACCAATGAGCGATCAACAAACACACCTGCTGTCTGCTGTTCTACTTCACCCAAGACACAGAACGGATATGATCGGATCGCTTGTTCTCAGTGCTCTTTCTGAGGCACCATGCTTTTGATGTTCCGGCGTGGCAAATCTGGAGCAAAGGCCCTTCCAACAACTTCTAGTGATACAACCTAGAAGTATAGGTCCCTTTCCAACCAACAGAGTTACAGTAGCTTGTGCTTTGGAAAAAGAGACGATTTTCTTTCTGCAGAGCCTTCCCAAGGCAGGGTGGCAATACCTCAAAAAAGTGCCGACATTGTCTTTTGCCTGTAGTTACTAAGGACAGTTTGGAGGGCCGTCGCAAGAATTGAATGCTGAGGTGAGTCGTAGCCGGTTGGGAGGTTTAGCGGCCAAACCAGTTTAGCCAACTTCGGCGCACGAGCGCTGCGGTCATTCAGGGGTCGGGCAAACTAGGTCAACCATCAAACAAAGATTAAAACCATGACAAAATGATCAAGTTTTAACTTTAGCACTGGCTTGCATCGCTAGTAGGTTGACTTCACAGGCGACCCCTGGCGAGAGATCTTTCCGACCCCTGGCGACCTCAAGATTTCTATCTGCTGTGGGCACAGTCTGCTCAAGACCAAAAAGGATCCTCTTCGTCTTCTTCGTAGAAGTCCTGCTCTTCCTCAAAGGCACCTGACACACAAAGAAAGCCAGCAGGACCGAGCTGCTATAGTCTAAGTCTAATGATAGTTCTCCTCCTACCTCTCAGTTTCCATGCATTGCTATGTTCTATGTTCTTCAGTAGATGGTAGGTCGGCAAAACAAGACGTTCATATCAATCAAACCTGCTCCGTCCACATCCATTCCGTGGCTTTGCCCATGAAGAAGGAACATAATTAGTCTTCTACATGTATGTGTGGCGAGACCTTCACTGACTTATTGTCCACTTTCCCCTTTCGTTGCCTTTCGTGTGAGAAAGACACCCTGGAAGTCTGATGTGACATGCAGCTGGTGGTTTTCTTTTTTTACGGCCCTCTTCAGCCGCCCAATGCTGCAGGATTTCGCCCAGCAACCATTATTCCATGCGTCTTTGGAGGAAACTGCCCGGTAGAAAAGCTAAGTGGACAAAAGCGTGGGCATCTAAGAAGTTTCATGGTGCGGGAGAACTTGTCTGGTCAGTCAACAACACTTCAGGAGGAAGTGAGCTTTAATCCTTGGTCTTCTGCTGACAAAGGCCAGTTCTGCTTCTACTGGCTTCTACTATAGGGGAAATATTCCATCAACGGCTTGTGAGTCGACAGTCAGTATACAGTAAGCATCCTCCCCTCCCTCCAACAAACTTGGAAGTGGAAAAGTTTTTTTTTTGTGCAGGGATATGGTAAATCGTCCTGCAAAACACATATTAATACATATTCCGCTTGCATCGTCCGGATCATTTCAGAACCAGTCCCTTCCCGCCTTTCAGGTCCTCCTCGTCTTCATCACGCCGTGGCGTCTCGGAAGACAGGGAGGGAGACCGCTGGAGACCAATGACCATGAAATGAGATGAACAAATTGTCCTTATTGATCATTTTAGCAGTCATATGCCATATGCAGTCATAATGTCAATGGACTGACCTGTATCCGTGGTAAATAAAGCCTGTAGATTAGATTGACACGCTCACTATGGCATCAGGCCATGTAGCTGAAAGGTCCGTGTCTGCTGACCATATTGGCATGGTTCCGCTTCAACTGAGCTCCCAAACGATATCGTTGGGGTCCGTGAGCTCCTGCCAACGCGGGCAAATGTGGTCCAGGCGAGACGGACGTTTCAGTGACCCTCTGGGAGTACGAAGGAAGAAATCCTGGACCTCAAAACAAGGAATCGGACTTGTCCGTTCGTAGCGTCCCTTGCTCCTAGTAGTAAGGCCAGGAGCCCCTAGTAGCGTCCTTGCTCTTAGTAAACAAGGAATCGGACTTTCTTTGGTAAACCAGTGGTTCCCTAATCAACTATATTCCTAGAGGCCTACAGGGCCTAACCAGCAGAATTGTCCAAGTAGTTACTCAAAACTAGGATAGCCTGAACACTGGATTGCATGAGCTTGTAATTGTACCAAAATCTACCAAGTAGTTCCTGGGCCCCCAACCTATTCTGATATTTTTTGGAAGGATTGTTTACTGATTTTTTCTCACATCCCACATCGGCATGCCACTGGGCACACACAGCTCCTTGGTGATGCGCAAATTGCCAAAGCCTCGTGCATCGTCTGGCTACCAAAGAGACTGATAGCATGAGACATAGTTGATGATTGAAAAGGTAAATGAAAAGGTGATTCTCTGTCTGTGGTGCAACAGCAACTCAACCTGAGTATACTACACCTCAATATACAATATATATATATATTTGCCAAATAGAGTAAAACACATGTGTGTATACGTAAATATAAAAATGACTATAGCTAGTAATCAGTACCTCCATCCAACAAACATGGAAGTGGACAATCCCCCTCTTCGTAGAGGAAAATTGTCTTTCCAGGGGCCATTTCCCCCTCCATGATTGTTGGAGGGAGAGCAATCAAGGTGTGAATGTAGATGTGTCATGTTGATCCTCGAGTCAATCTGCAAAGACATTGATTCCAACATAGGAAGCAACTGCATGTCAAGAACCAATAGAGGTGATGATGATCTGAAGATCGATTTAGTAGACGGTAGAAACAGCAACATCTGGAACATTGGAAAGTAGGGTGCTGCAAATCAGGTCAACCCCCAGTTCTTCCCCAAATCAAGCAACCTAAAAATCAGATTCATCATAGCTTACTCTCCAAGACACCAAATACAGGAAAGACTTACGGTTGCTTCTCTAAGCAGCATTGCCTCTGAGAGGGACCCAGCACCCAATGTACATGATACTTGGAATCATACTCAATTGCGGCGTTTGACCTCCGTTTTCTTTATAAACATTTCAATTTAAGAGGTACATATCAAATGAATGCGCCAGGAAGAATAAGGTGACATCCATCAAAATGAACTGAAAGCTGTATAAGTCCCCTGAAGGTAAACTGTTGTTTGCTCAAATAATCAATCTATAGGCTTGCAAATCCGGAACAGACTGTTCTCCACATTCTCTTTTCTCCCATGTAGACAGGCCAGTTATTCTACTACAGTATAAGCTTCCTAACACACATCTCATGTTGGAGACTATAAAGTCATAATAGCCATCTATGTGGCTACTGGCTCTTAAGCCAAAACCCTGGTACTCCCGGCACTAACAAGACAGACTTTAGTAAGTCTGTCTTCATGGCCATGTCGTCGTAATGATAATGGCCACTCCAAGGAAAAAATGTGAGATGAATCAGCAACCTTGTGTACAGGAAAGTAGTCTGCATTTGCATCTATGTGTTGTTTTGCGTGAAACTCTAGACCTAGTTACAACAAATTCTCTGCACATTCATTGCATATCTGCATATCATTCTAAGTGCCGCTCCTTCTTCACGAAGCACTTCATGAAGCGGCACCTTCTCATAATCCTGGTTGTCCATCCCTGGCCGAAATGCCCCGGGGCCCGTCTGGTGAACTGCAGGCTTTTGGGCCTTAGGATGCCTTAGGTCCGGTGTGCTTCTGATCCGGCAAAGAGAACCTTCTTAAAGGCCAGGAGCACCGGGAAACTCCCGCAAGCAATCACAGTGAAACATGTTTTTTCCGCTGGGCAACTATACAAAGAAGCGCTGCTGGGTTTCCATGACCGTCTCAAGCCAGTTCCTGAACTTAATCAATTCGACCGAC
>CAXIVM010001705.1:0-19328 GCA_964035705.1 Porites rus | reverse complement strand
CCACTCACTCCACTCCACTCACTCCACTCCACTCACTCCACTCCACTCACTCCACTCCACTCACTCCACTCCACTCACTCCACTCCACTCACTCCACTCACTCACTCCACTCACTCACTCCACTCACTCACTCCACTCACTCACTCCACTCACTCACTCCACTCACTCACTCCACTCCACTCACTCCACTCACTCCACTCCACTCACTCACCCCACTCACTCCACTCCACTCACTCACTCCACTCACTCACTCCACTCACTCCACTCCACTCACTCCACTCCACTCACTCACTCCACTCACTCACTCCACTCACTCACTCCACTCACTCACTCCACTCACTCCACTCACTCCACTCACTCACTCACTCACTCCCTCACTCCCTCACCTCACGTCACGTCACGTCACGTCACGTCACGTCACGTCACGTCACCTCACCTCACCTCACCTCACCTCACCTCACCTCACCTCACCTCACCTCACCTCACCTCACCTCACCTCACCTCACCTCACCTCCACTCACCTCACTCACCTCACTCACCTCACTCACCTCACTCACCTCACTCACCTCACTCACCTCACTCACCTCACTCACTCCACTCACTCCACTCACTCCACTCACTCCACTCACTCCACTCACTCCACTCACTCACCTCACTCACCTCACTCACCTCACTCACTCCACTCACCATCCTGCAAGCACTGCCCGCCGTGGTCGGGATATGACCACTTGATAGCTTTGATGGTCGTTTCGAGTGTGTTACGTTTTGAAGGTCTCATGCGGATCTGATCGCAAAATCCAGAGCCTCCAAACTTCTCTCTCCGCCTCCTTCTCTCTCTCTCTCTCGTCCCTCTCATCCTTGTTCATCACATCATCAGACACTTTATCACACACCCACATCCACACACACACGCACGCCATCTTACCACACACACACACACACCTCCTCCCTCCCCTCCTTCTCATCCTCGTCCATCACATCATCACTTATACTACACGTCTTAGCACAACCGCCTCATATACCTTCTCTCCTCACACTTCGTTCTTGACTTTTCATCTCACTACTCCGTCTCCCATGTGATGTTCATATACAATTGAAATTTGTAAAACTTATCATGTGGGGTTATCCGGTCCTTTTATTTTTTGACCTTCAGGCCAACTCTTTTGCGACAAGAACGAGCGTACAGAGGTGCAACTGTTTGCGAACACGAAGAAATGAAAGAGCAACCAAAAAGACCCTGTGCAGCTCAGATGTCTCGCTTTCAGTGAGATGCTCGTAATTTGCAGTCCAGGATCAGGATGACGGGACGCCGGAATGTTGCAGTGGGATTGGACCATACAAGGCCTTGGTAGGATCCAACAGCTATTGTGTCTTGGCTGCAGCATGGACGGCCCTGGATGGACAATGATGTGGAGAGAGAGGGAGATGGGATGAGATTAGAGCAAAGTAGCAGCTGCTTCAACACAATTGTTTGGAGGTTGAGACATGTTTCCCAAGGCCATATAGACTAGGTGGTGTGCTTCTAGGTGCGTTTCTCTAGACTCGACTCTATACTATACAGATGCAACAAGTGCAGAGGCATTTCATAAGCGCAGCGGTGCTCAGGTTTAGATGGCCAGAAGCTCAGGTTTTGAGCTTGTTGAATGTGGACAATCTGCCTCTTGCAGTATATCTCGTCGTTTCACAGAATGTATCACTCCCCGATGTATTGCACGACAGTCTAGTGACTACTTGTTGAGCCCCGTTCGTAGCGTCCTTGCTCCTAGTAGCGATGCCCTTTGCTCCTAGTAGCGATGCCAGGAGCCCTTGCTACTACTTGTTGAAACTTTAATGGCTACAGCAACTTCTTTGTCCATAACAATTCCACAGGGTTGAATCCCACCGAGCATTGTTACTGTTTTGGCAGGCCGCTTGGGCAAGCCTGGACCGTATGGGTACGCCTCTGTTCAGATGTATTGATCCTTGGGTCATAGGGAAAAAGCTAGGCAACATGTCGATCGGATTTGCAGACTTATGAAGCGAATACCTGGAAATGAGCAACTTGCGTAGCCTTATAGGGCAACTTCTAAGGCAACCTGGTAACCTACAAGGGATATTCAGGGTGCGGCAGAACCATTAGTGCATAAAGAAGTTCATACATGCTCGTTCCGATTGTTGTCGCGATAGCTTTTCGCCTGAGCATCCGAAGAATGTTCAATCTCTCAACACTTTTTGGCGCTGCCCTGCTCCAGGTGTATACATCGGCGGCCCCCCAACAGTCAGGGCACCTAGCGAGGACTCCTTCAGACTGTTCAGCTCAGTCAGCTTCTTGTTACTAGTAGCTTCTAGCTACTAGTAGTAATGCACTTGTTACTAGTAGCGATGCCCTTGTTGCTGTTCAGCTTGGATCCACGACGGCGCAAGATGGACACTGCGCGAGGCCAAATCTGGACACTGCGCGAGGATGGCCAGATTTTCAGCGAGGAATGGGGCTGCTTGGCGGCGAGTTTTCAGGTGGAACTGAAAGACGGAAAGACCTTTGGCAGACTGGAGACATTTAATGAAATTGACAAGTTTCTGGAGTAGGAGCCAACCGGGCTGATTTGAATGAACATATCAATGGGAAGGCTGCTTGGTGCCATCAGATGCTGAAGCAGAAGAGTTGCCAACCAATGAGGCAAGGCCAAATATTGTCCTTTATACAAACTGAACCTGCTGATTTATTTGTAGATAATACTCTACCCAAATCACTGCAAGCATGGTTTACCAAGTCCTCACGGATATCCAATCGGCACGCGGCTGACCCGTGACTGTTCTCAAGCCTGGCTAGCAGGCTGAACTTTTTTGTCGTGGTACGGGCTTTTGGAGATGACAACTTCCTTCGGCAACATCGATTCCAGAGGTTGGTCATGAGTCATGGTCGGTTATTGCTTTTGTTTCCAGGGAGCCCCACACTTGATGCGATTCCCATGCGATTCCCATGTGCCGGTCGGTTGCTACAAAGGCCCATTCCGGGTTCATCCTGGGAGGCCACTTGGTCCTCGTGCCGTTTCGAGGGCCAGAACGCTGTGGCGGAGCAGAGGTTCCAAGTGCAGGACTTGCCATGAAAGCCAAGGAGTCATAGGTTCCATGTGCAGGTGTTATACGTGCATCATGCGTCATTTGTGGCACGTGTGCCGATATACTTGGAGCGTCAGAATCGAAACAAGCTGGGCGTGAATCCCGGAATTTGCAGCATGCATAGTGAAAACTATATAGTCAGGACATCGAAGGAACCGACTTCTTCCGCCTTGTGCTAGCAACAGGCGACTGCAGCAGCATTGATTGCGCCTTCAGATTGTTGTGTGCAACTCTTGGGTCTATTCGTGAGTAGTCTCAGTCTCAACATGTCTCAACTGTGTGGACATAAAGGTCGGGCTGCCTGCGGCACAAGCAAGTCTGCTTGATGCAACTGGTGGTTTCAGGGATATAAATATATGTTTCCGTCACATGACGGTATGTTTAGCCAATTCCCTCCGGATATTCATTGCCATGTAATTTGGGGACGACGATCATCACTCGTACAGCGCAGCCAGGTCACTGCCTCATGGCAGTGCTGGGCGAAGAGCCACAGCCTCCGCGTTTGGCCACTTGCGATCCTGAGGAGTCCAAGTCGACGCGACTGAGTTGACGCACCAGGCCACTGAAAGAGGCACTGGTCCACTATTGCAGAGGCCCCGAAAGCGGTCGAACAGATTAAGGTGAGGTCGGCGTAAGATGGTTGCTTGCCAGGCTAGCTCGTGCGTTATTTGCAGTTTGTTCGAACCTATGTGGGATGCATTAGGTTAAGTTTCCCTAAAAGTCTATGAACCAAGTCATTAGCGCGAGCTATTCCTGCGTCCAGTTATTAGTAGCTAGCTAGCTACTACTAGCTACCTTTAGATACTAAGCTACTTCCTACCTCTACTCGCGGCCTACCTCCCCTTTAAAAAAACCTATGTGTTGCATGTTGGTGAATTATGCATTCTCTTATTCTTTTTACATTTTGTTCTATCAACTCCCACCTCCCCCCACAAAGACACTATTTGTATATCTTAATTGAGCAGCCCATCCGCCTTGAGCGCTCTGCCCTTCGGTCCTTCGAGCGGCCAGGACAAAGAGCAGCAGTGGCAATGGGCGAAGCCTTCTTTGAGGTCTCGGGGGCTGAGAGGGCCTTCCTAGTAGCGTTCTTGCTCCTAGTAGTAAGGCCAGGAGCCCCTAGTAGCGTTCCCTGGTTTGACCATTTTTGACCAGTTTTTTTCCAGTGCCTGAGTACCGCGTCTGAGCCGACTTCCAGGCTTGGCCTTAAGCCAGCTTCCAAGCTGACCACTTGTCGGAGACCCTGTTCGGAACATTGGAGATGTCTCAGGATAAATTTAGCAGTTTGAGCAGATGTCAGTTTAATAGGAAAGATCGGTACAGTATCAGAAAAAATGGCTGAATGAGACCATCAATCATTTAGTAGCAGACGTGCAAAAGAGGAACAAAGGAACAACTCACTTGGAATCCAGAGGTGTCAAGAGTCAAGAGTCTACGCCGCTCTGTTATTGATCTTGAACTATAAATCAGCTGGTTCATTTTCACTTCAGCTGTCTTTTTTTGGGTGTGTCCATAGCTGCGACGACTGGTGACTGGTTGTCGTCGTCGCGGTGGCTGCCGAGGTCTGGACACCGACAACGGACAGAAGCCGCTAATGTATGTTGCTCGCTCGGCAGAGGAGGATTGCCATGCGTTGAGGACTGGCAACGACGGAAACATGGATCAACAGTCAACAGTGATACTACGGTACTATATGGTGCTGATGACTTGCCTAGGTCCTTCGACTTAGTCACAAATTATCGTAGTTTGGAGGTCACGACTCACGGCTTAAGTTATGACTCATCATGCCTCAAAAGGGTTCAGAGGCCTTTAGATGTCTTGAGCGCGCTGTGATTTCTCCCAAGGTGTGCTATTCCATGGAGGGCAAAGATTCCCCATATGGAGTTGAGAACACCAATCAAGCATTTTGGCTGACGCTTGGACTGCGGGAGGGGTGAGCTTGTCTCCGATTCTATTTGGATATGTAAGTTTCGTTGATGGCAACAGCAAGTTCTTTTCCTTGCAGTCTTATCAATGGCCTTGACCAAGTGGTTGCGCTTGTTTGGGGTTACGCGGACCACCTGTCGCCTCCCTAAGGACACCAAGTGGCCACATCACGCAAGTCACCCAAGATCATACCAAAGGTACAAACTTGCAAACGCAAAAGTGGATCGCGACAGTGTGTGTGGGGGGGGTCATTTATTTAGAAGGCCGTTCTGTGGTGCATCGTCTCCAGTACCTAGGCAGTGGGGCCCTGTAGATGCTTCCTTTACAAATCTCTGCCTGGATGGGTCACAGCCACCACTGATCCTTGGCCAGTAACGATGTTCAGATCGAATTTGTCTGTCCTAGAGTGCAGGGCTCCTGCTAACTAACCTATTGTGATGAGCGTTGACTAAGTTTTGAATTGAGTAGACCCATTGTGGCACATGCAGACTTGAACAAGTGGAATGGTGTGACCCCTGACCAAGGATGCAAACCCGCTTGGGACTTCTAGACTGCCAAGAGGCATCCAGCCGAAACATACACTGGAGCAAGGCACCTGCACTTCCAGCAGATGTGTCGGATTTTGCTGCTGCTTGCTCACTTGTGAGCTTGACTGTGACAGCCCGCTAACTTAAAAGACGAAAGAAAGGTCTATCCGAGTCTATCCAAGTCTCTTCGTTCTGCCAGTTTCGTCGTCTCTCCACCTCAGGTGGGTGCCCACATCCCTGCAGAGACCAGGTTGTTGCAGGAAAACATGTGTGCCAAGCTCTCTGTTCATGGAGGGACGAGAACAGAGCGATGAGAAGCTTCGACCAAGGAACCGGACGGCGACACCTATTTTGATAGACACAACTTGCAGATAAGAATCAAGGTGCATACGTCTTTCTTGGAACAGCGTCGAAGCATTCAAAGCCATCCTGGAACTCCGGTTGCAGATGGAGAATGGTTTTAAGATGTTTTGAGCAATAATGTGTGCTTCCGGGTTTTGGCTCAACAGCATTGTTCCCTGCCTGCCCGGCGGGGCTGTATCACCGCAACAGCTAGTGTCCTTGCAGCAGTTGGCCACCCTCAAGTAGGATTTTCTGTACATTGTTGCTTGGCCCTTCTCTGAGGAACATGGGCGACAAGAAAGGTGGCGATGAGATCAACTATCAACAGGCCCACGCTCTGAGATGTAGGAGCTTCTCAAGACAAAGTCTCCTGTTCTAGATCCAAAGGCTTCGACGGCTGAGCAGTGCTCGATGTGGATCAGTGGTTCAGCCAAGCCGCCCAAGCCGTGTTGTAAGGAAAATGGCTACATGCAGCGAAAGATCCTGGTGCTCCAATATAGGCACACAGAAGTGGGCGACATAGAAGTTTCTTCTTGTTGTGGAGGTGATGCACCTGAATCCTGCCTTTAGTAGCAACTTGCACACAACTTCTCAACACTAGCCACTGTCTAGTGGAAGTTGAAAGCTTGCCATCGGCCCCATACACTCACCTTTCGCCTGCAGGATCATGATCAAGGACGAGCAGATCCTTGGTTGCCGGAAGTCCGAGGATGATTTGAGGCCGTCATGGTGCATGAATCGTGACATGAATGATGATGAAATCTCCACCGCACCGCTGTGAATCTCCATTGGCCAACCAAGCTGCGAGTAAGCCACCCCCCTGGGAGGAAGCGAATCGCCGAGCTTGATCAATCCTTCGAGGATGAGGCAGTGCGATGTCGTGAAAACACGGCAGAGACTGGACAGAACACAGCTCTCTGCCGGGCGGTGCGTCGGTGCGGCTTTTGCGGCGGTGCCAGTGTGTGTCAGTCGGTCTCACTGAGGGGAAGCCTCTTTGGGACATTTTTTTTGCGGCTTTGGAAATGGATGGAGGGACGGAGGGACGGAGGGACTGACTGACTGACTGACTGACTGACTGGGTGGGTGGTTGGTTGGTTGGTTGGTTGGTTGGTGATTGTTTTGATTGATTGATTCATTGATTCATTGATTGATTGAATGATTGGTGGATTGGTTGATTGGTGGATTGGTTGATTGGTTGATTGGTTGATTTGATTGATTTGATTGATTGATTGATTTGATTTGATTTGATTTGATTTGATTTTATTTAATTTGATTTGATTTGATTTGATTGATTGATTGATTGATTGATTGATTGATTGATTGATTGAATACATGAATGGATGCATGAGTGAGTGATCGAGTGATTGATTTAATGAATGAATGAATGCATGCATGAATTGACTTGCATTATATAAATTGATTTGATGTGATTTGATTGATAGCTTGGTTGGTTGGTTGGTTGGCTGGTTGGTTGGTTGATGGACGTGGGACGCCTCACAAACCTTCTTCGCCTTTTTTTGGGGTTTTGCATGCAATCATGCAATCATGCCCCCCTGGTTTCTTTAGCGTGTAAATTGGGAAGGGGGGCCGACCATGACCATCCCCAATAGGTTCCTCTAGTTATAGATTTTGTCCATTGCTCATATCATCAGTCAAGAGTATAGTTCCATGATGGGGGGTACCGTGATTGGGGGGCTGGGGGAACAACGAACTTCATAACAGAGCGTTGAAGTGTCAATGCTAAGGAAATGAGCCGGCAGTACAGGGAGATGCAGGCTGGCGGCTGGGGGAATGTAAAGAGACATGTTCTTAGAACCGATTCTGACAGCGCAGCTCAATTTTCTGACAACTAACCCTAGACTACCTTTCTTGGTTCGCTTCGCTGCCATGCGCAGCTAGGCGCTGAACAATATAAACAACATTGAACAATATATTTTTTAATACATATGCACAACAAACCATTTGCATGGCTTAATTGCCTGGTTTGTAACTGTGCAGCTTCGCATTTCACGATGCACAGAAGTGCAGAACCTCCTTGGTAATTGATGTGCAGGAATCTTTCAACGAGACTATCGATGCGCTGCAGAAAAAGGCCCCTTGCAGATGCGAGTTTTCACTTCATTGGGGGGTCAGCGTTTGTGACCATCCTAACTATTCATGAACTCAATCCACCATGCTGGCTGAATGGACTGTGGGGTTCTTCAAGGTTTCAATAAGGGGTCAGCGTTTCGACATGCACCGGGAAGGAAAAGCATGACCAGGTGTCGGAAGCAAAAGCCGAGATCGAGTCTGTGACGAAGGCGAGCTGGCCTTGAAGAGCTGGAGAGAGGAGGTTCAGAATGCACGCGGCAGCCTTATACGTTACAATATCACACAGAGTCACACAGTATTTCGTCAACGTGAAACTCGGAGCCGTAGACCAGGGGTGCGATTCATTTCCAACATTCTTTCTCTTGGCGTGCTCCATTCGCCCACTCGCCATAGCCTCCAATAAGTTTTTTGTCCAATAAAGGACTAGGAAAAACACGAAAGAGTTTGAATGGCCCATGGGATCCAGTCTGATTGCCAGGAGATAGAGCAGGTCAGAATCGAGAAGGAAGAAATCCTGAGGCAGAAGGCGCTTAGCATTCACAGAGATATATAGTGATTGAGAAGGACTAACCCAATTTGGTGAATGTATGTATGCATGTTGCCTGACCTCAGTCAGTGGGTGCCCTTTTCGTTGGCAGTTCATGGACTTGCACCCAACCCAACACCTTGATCGTTCCTTTTGTGGAGCAGGATCTGGAAATTGCCTCACTCTCCTCCAAGATGGAGACCATGGCCTTCGAGTTTGCTGACATGCTCAAGGAGCGCGGGGTAGACAGTCAATCAATGTATGTGAGGTACAGCCAAGAAGGAGATACAGATAGATAAAGCATTTTCCTTGACCTTGGTTTTAGTTGCTTTACATTTTGAGGATTGTCATGGCATGAAACGAAGAGTGTCCTCCTGCTTGCTTTTGGGAATGTCAATCTCACTGTCCCGGACGCCTGACTCCATTGTTTTTAATTCCAGAAACCTAGAACCTCGTGAATGCTCAACTCCTTGGCAGACAGGTGATAGGTGTTGTTTTTTTACGCGCTTCTCTGCACCAGGAGACGCTCGACAAGATGAGTCAGCGCATCGAGGCGAGGATGTGCCATTTGTGCCCAAGGTGTGCCACATTGATTCGCTGCAAACGTGTGCAAACCGTGTGACATTGTCACGTAGGTAACGCCGTACGTACGAGCTTGAGTATTTCGCGCCTGCTTTGTGGCATTGCCGAGGTGACGCACAATAGCTGGGATAGGGATACCAGCAAGCCGCCGCTGATCAATCGTCTCAAGGATCGCCAGTTTGTTCGGCTGAGATGTTGGCAAAGGGCGCTCTGAAGTTTCCGAAGTGCTCTTTTTGTCTCCTAGGTGCCTGACATTCCCAGGCCAAATTGCTAAACTAGGTCCTAAACCGTCTTCCATTGGAATATCATAAGTTGCAATAACTTAGATTCTCAGTTGGACCAGGGAAGGCTCTTAGTTGTCCTTGGGCGCAGGAGTTCGGTCTAAATGACGAGCCGCACGACTAAACGCCTGAAGTTCTGAAGTAGGAGAGTTTCACCACGGGCTGAAACAGGCCGGCCACCAAGACTAAAGAGCTGAAGATGAGCTTCTCGCATCTTATGACTTCCGACCCCACCAGCTCTCCCGTTCATTGAGCCAACTCTATCAAGCAAACATCAGAGCAAATGCTCCATGGGCGAAGCTACATGTCCAGCCACAAGACAGCATGTAATCCAATGCTTCAGGGGGCAAATGCTCAAGGAGTGTTTCACCTCACCGACTTGCGAGCCAATTCGTCCGTTGGAAAGGATCACTGACGTGCCAGCTGCCACAAGCGGTTGCTTCCTCCAACAAGCAATGGATGCCAGATGGCCAACTTCCGTGGAAAGCGACCATACGCGGCCTCCTGGTAGTTCATTATCATTAGATACGTATTATTAGTTCAATGTAGAGAGTAGGGGGAAACGCATTTGATGTTCTGCTTTGCCTCTGCCATGGAAGGCCTATACCAAGGCTGGGTTTTGGGAGCTGCCCTGGATATTTTGGAAGAACCGCCTTGCGGGGCTCAAAGCAACACGATGAGCCGGGTTTCATGCAACAGTCGATAAGCAAAGAGATGTTGCAAACGAAGAGCCGCACCACTTTACCGACTTAGCTACATTCACAGACGCCTCTCCATAGAGATCGGCTTCACAATTAGACCTACATTGACCTATATTGATCTTAAAGCCTCGTGGTTGGCCTTGGTCACTAGCCAATTTAAAGGTACAATTCACTCTTCAACTCGTCATTGCATTGAACATACTGAGACCATTTGCCACTCGAGCCATGGTGGATGTGAATCGGACCCTGGAGTTGGAAGACTTCCGGAGGCCTGGGTCATGCCTCTGAAGCGTACAGTACTAAGTTGCACTAGTGTCCACAATGCCAGGCAGCACAAGGACATGGGGGGCCATGCATGACCCCTCAAAAGAAATGGCTGTTGATATCTGTTGATTGTCAGTCTTGATGTTCCTGTTTGAGCCGTGCTCCTTGCCCTGCTCAGATGGAATCGAGTATGTCATACTCGAAAGATTCAGGCCAGAAGCAGTTGGGAGAACAGAGTGCAACTGTAGTGGCTCGTGTTGAAGTGCTTGATTCCCCACCTTCAGGAGCACTGCTGTAGACTGTAGATCCTGCCTTCTTTTCTCCTGTCTTCCGGCACCGTACAAATCCGCAGGACAGATACCAGGAGCTGGTGAAAGAGGCACAACGTAGAAAGGCGTGGCTCCATGCCATGCGGCTCCGTTGAGGACCTTGTTTTGAACATTCGGTCATATCTTGTCACATCTCGTCACATCTTGTCACCATTTTGATCATTTAGGTAATTTTTGGTCCACACTGGACTTAGTGTTTTTGCGCGGCGTTGGCCGGGTCCATTTCGAGGTCTACCCACTTCCGGCTCTCCATGTGTCAGGTCGATGTGAAGGATATCATGATCGAGCACAGGTGGGCGGAGAGTCGCACTTGCCATAGAGACAGCCTCCCACCAGACAGAGAGAGAAGAGAGAGAGAGAGAGAGAGACCCCCTCGATCCGAGTCAAGGCTCAAATCCAGCATCCGTGCACGAAACATCATGAAACCAATCAGCAAACGAGACAGGGCCGCAAACCCCTGCAGGTTCGAGAATTGGGCTGCATTCGCTGACTCCTGCGATAAGTTTCCTTTGCGTTGCAGGCGCACGGAGGGAAGGGCGACGGGGGTTTGCGTCGGCATGTGTCCTGTAGAGTTGGACTTCTTTCCGATCTTTCCGTCCTGCCCGCATTGCATGCATTCAGTACGAATGCGCGGTGCCCGCATTGTAGGCCCTTGCAATCAGTCTTACCCTGGAAGACCTGCCTGTGAACGGACCATTGATGGAATGTGCTTGGTGACTTTGTGCGATCTTTGTCTCGGTGAAAGGTCGGAGAGATTGACATTCAAGGATTCATTGACATTTTTGAGGCCAAAGGAGTCAGTCATCTACATGACCAAAAAATGTCCAAGAAGTAAGCGGGCACTCGCATAACCTAAGCAATCACACGCATGCAAGAGCCAAGTCACAGAGATGCTCGCAACATCTGCATTGTCCCAGAGACGATCACGTGGCGTACCGGTCCTGGGCCCGACCCATGGCATCGCCGCGGGAGATGTCTCCACCCGCCGGGCGGCTGCACAACACCTACGCGCCGGTCGAGACGGAGATTGCAGGAGCCCAGTTTGGGAAACGATATTTACATTTTCATTTCTTAAAACCCGTTATAAACGATGGGTTTGAATGGCATTGAATGGATGCAAGATGCCGTGCAAGATATGGTGGCCAGGTAGAGAGTATAGGATGGTAGAGGGGGAGGGGAGCACCAGCTTTGGCATGCTTTGGCAATTTGGCACGCTCGCGTTTGTTGTGGCGATCTATTTCAACCCCAGCATTGATTTGTCCGAGTGACAGGCGAATGCCGCAGACTGCTTGGATGCAATTTGGCCATAGCAATGCTTTGCGTGCTTTTCACGAGCCTCGGCAGCAAAACCACCCATGGATATGCGCCATGTCCTGATCGTACTGCAGCTCTCAAAGCCGCAAAGATCATTTGTGGCTTGCGGGGTCCAGGTCCGGACTTGGATAGTCGTAAAAAGGCCTGTGGCTTTTGGAGTGCGTGATTGGTGATCTTGCAGTTTGGTCTGAAACTGGAATGGTGCCGTTGCAGTTTTCCGTGATACATTTAAGGATCTCTTGCCTCGTGGTCACGGTCATCCTTGATCCTGCAGCCAAGGCGTGCAGCACTTGGGGTCCATAGTTTTGGGTGCAAAAAACTTGACCACCGTCGAACTAAACAAGATGGGGCAATTGGCAAATATAGGTGCTGGACTGGCTAGCCCCAATGTTCCAGCAACCACCACAAGTATATAAGGACTTGTTCCTGCATATGCAATTGCATTGGATAACGCATCTTTGTTGGAAAAAGCATGTTTTTGAACGCTACTGGCACAAGGTGAAGAAAGATGCACAGCGATCCAAAGTGACATGGCAGTGCAAGAAGCTCATGGTTGAATATCAGTTGACTCATTGAGGGCCTTCGGGTAGCCTTCGCAGCTTTAAGGAAAGGAGAAACCTTTGCATGGCAGAGGAGAGTGTCAGATATCACACAGTAGCATATGGGGCGCTACTGAACACATGAAACTGCATAGAACACACGTATAGACAAACATGCTATACCGTACTCGAATCTTTGGAATGGTATCGAGAACTACTGTAAACAATGAGACTCAAGCGCGGACCTGTTCAGATGGCTATGATTCCTCATAGACTCTTTGGTCGCCTAGTTTGGTCGCCACAGTCGCCACAAGACACAGTCTTCACTTCCTAGGCGGCTTCTGAGCTGTTCGTGGCGCCCTCCCCAGCCACAGAGTCCTGGAAGCCGGAGCCGTCCAGAGCAGAGACCCCACGGCCCATCCTCACAGAGACCAGCACGGCCTGGCCAACGGTGACTGCAGCGTGGCCAAAGCCACCCACGTTGCCACCCACGGCGCCACCAATGGTCTTGGTCACTGGGCCACCGAATGCACCGGAAGCTTTGAGATGGCAACCCACGCCAGAGCGATTGAGCAGACCGGAGTTTGTCTCAGAGCCTGCGAGGCGGATGTTTTGTGCATAGTGGGAAGTGTTTCTGTGGGTGCTGGGGGTTGCCCATGGAGTATTAGGGGAAGACAGACCTCGCGGTTCTACACATGGCGCATGATGCAAAGCCAGGGCCATTAATCAGACATCTCGAAGTTAGGAGCCTGCATGAGTCAGTATTCTTGATCATGAGAGTGGCATGGCACGTGCTTGTTTGGGTTGGCAGGGAAGATGCTCCAGCGGCCAAACCATCATCAACGAGAGAGGACACCGTTTTGACGGCACCTGAGAAGTTCACAACGCTTGAGAAGACAAGATCTGAAGGCAATTTGCTTGTTCCTTTGCCCACTGCGGCTGGGGACATCGTTTGAGGGTTCCTTCATTGGAGATGATCTTTCTTAGGGGAGGTGGATGAAGCTTTGCAGTTAAAGTTAAACTCCCGCACGCCTTTGTTTCCATCCAACAGTTCCACATTTGTGCGGGCTTGGCACTTCCAAAGCGCGTGGACGTTGTGCCAAAGAGAGGGCCATTGCAAGTACGCGCTACTAAGCGGTTACTAAGCGGAAACTCTTTGGCGAGAACTGCTGACCACCCTCCCCATTGATGCTGAACACATCTAGTTCAACCTTAACAGCTTGATGAATGTCAAGCAAGTATGATGCATGGCACTTCAGCCGCTTCAGCGCAGCCAGCAACAGTTCTGTTGCTCATGGTGCTGTAAGGGGTGCTCAAGCAGGAGCTTTAAATTTCAGCAGGTCAGCTCTTATCACACCAAAGAGGTTTTCGTGAACAATTCAGCCCTGCGCAGACAACAGATGCTGCCAGGTAAGCCTAGCAAACCTGGGGTTGCGGTGAAGATGCGCGGTGCTTTCTGGTGTCGAGATACGGGTGATGGACGCATATAATCGTTCACGAGTTCAGTCCTCCTTCGATGGACGGACTCATTGCTCGTTTCTTCTGCTCGTTGAAATCGCATCTCGCATCTCGCCGAGCGACGACATGTGCCGACCGGGGCGTGTCAGTTTGCCATTTCGAGGCTCAAGGACTTCAGCGAGCTGGGCCTGGGAACCTCAAGCAAGTGACAGAAGACTCAAGGAAGTGACGGAAGACCGGAGTTGTACAATTGCACAAGAACGAGACCCCTTCTGTAACGCAGATACTGTACTGTATATCAATGTAAGGCCACTAGGCTCACTAGACCCAGTCCAGGTTGCAAAGAAAGTGAGGTAGTGTGAACCCACGGTTTTATGAACGTCGACGTTGAGCTGAGAGACTTGTGAAGACAGTCGTGGACTAGCTACCATCGGTTGGCAAACACTGGGTTTGCGCTATTCCTTCACTTCATCCTACACCTTGATCCCCCAAATGGCACAATACTTGGGTGACGATCTCCTGCAGAGGCTCTGGATGGGTCCTTTATTTCTACTTTCTCCGCTTTATGATGCCGGACGCTGAGACACGTGGAGTCCTGGATGCTACCAGTCGACCATTTGCTGGCACGCCTAAACCAGTCAACTAGTCAGTGCAGTGGAAAAGAAACCCTTTCATTTTCTGAATCGCTGTGGCTGTCACGGAGCTGGGTGCTGACATTCAGATTTTTGTTATGCTGGCTTTTGGCCCACCTCAGTACCTTTTGTGCATGTGCTACCTCTACCATGGCAGGGCTGTGATGCTCGTCTTTGTGATTGCGCACATCCCTGTCAGCCGCCTGATTTGCTGTACTCTGATGTGCAGCTAGCTTTGTGAGTAGGACGCAGGAATGCCAAAAGACTTGGACTCGACTACTATCTACACGTGTGCAAAATAGAAGCCGATGCGAGTGAAAGCACCAGGGATACAAGGTGATCCTGGGCAGGCATATTGTGAGATCAAATGTATCGCCCTAGCGCAAAGAGCGCCAGATCCTGGCGATCTATGCTTCCCACGATCGTTTGGGTGAGCACGACGCCCAGACTTCTTTGGCTGGAGGGTTATTTTGGTTACTGTATTTGCTGCAGCATGGGGCGCCACAGAAACAGTCCCAGGTGTAGGACATGCGCATGTTCAGCAAGTTTTCATGATAAGGATAGAGGTAGGCATCACCAATAGAGGTAGGAATCACCATGCACATCTGATAAACTGTGTTGGATGTTGAGAGGTTTTGAGTTGAGCACATCCTCCTCATTGAGTTTGAATTGAGCTGCTCAGGTGGAGCGATCCAGCCGCATATGCTCCACAGGTAGCCACCTGGTCACTTTCTCATACTTTCTATTACTTTATCCTTTTGTGATGTTGGGGTTGTTTAGACGGAGCGCAAATGAGACCATTAAGGTTTTACGTGGAGGCTCGGAGGTCTTCATTTGTTTTCAACGGATTGTGTGGACGGTTTCGATCTTAACAGTAACATGTTTGTGGCAAGCATCCACTTGGTTGCGTCCCCTGCGGAGGTTTATGGCGGACAACCTCCGCCAGATGCGCAGGGCCAGGCATGGCGTTTGTCCACAAAGCTCGCGGAGGGGATGGTTGTCAAAGTTCGAAGCCAGCTAAACTACTAGCATGAATGAACATATGCGGTTTGGAATGCATGGTGGGCAGTCGGCTTGATGATCAGACATGATGCAGAAGGTTCCATGATCAAGTGCAGATCATGGGGAAATTTTTCTTGAAGGTGGAGCAGCCCAGATCAAAACCTCTCTACTGACGGACAGTCTTGGAGATGCCAAATGCAGTGCAGTTCACCGAATGGTTTGAGACAAGTGGACCGGAACTGCTCGCCGCGCACGTGCAGCCTTTATATATATATATATATTAGACTACATAGATAGAGCAGAATCAGACTCAATATTAAAACACATGAGAAACACATTACACAGCAAGACACTAACTGACCAAGTCAAGAACGTGCAACCGACTCACGAGGCCAAGGCGAGTGATTTATGTTTGGTGCGGACATCTAGCAAAGCACATGTATGACACAGATGTAGTAGAGGAGACATGAGATATTACTCAAACATTGGCAGTTTTGATTGGCTCGACTGAGCACGCACATGTGTGGGCCAATGATGGCAACTGCCCCTTCAAGAGGGACAGGCTCGACCATAACCTGCAGCTCTCCGCGATCCCCGCCATGTGGCTGAACGGGTGGGGAAGCTTTAGGAGGGATTTGAGGCCTTCCCACTCATGAAGGACAAATCATGGAGCACTATATATAGTGTTTGGAAGCTGGCTCCAGATAGGGATGCATGAATGTGTGTTTGCTGTTTGATCGTTTGTTTGCTGTTTGGACCAGCCCTGCGAGCTGTGCATCAACCAGGGTTTCCAACCTAATCGGAATGGTCTCCAACCTAGTAGCAATGGCCTTCAACCCTGTAGCAATGGCCTCCAACCTAATAGCGATGGCCTGGCTGGGATCAATCTGAAGTTGGACTGGATTTGAGAGCTCCGCCCGTTCTAGTCGTGCTTGGCCAAGGAGCAGTGCCAAAGGCATGGGCTTTTCGCGGACTCCTCGCAGCCCAAATGGGCGGCAAGACATGCGAAAAACAGGACTGAAGGGTGAAGTCATTTTTTCCACCCAAAAGTGCAAGAACAACACTTATTGCTGTAGTAATGTATGCATATATATATAGTTATAGTTATATATTTATATAGTTATTTTATGTTTGGTCCTTTCTGTTCCCTTTCAGCTGAGCCTGGGCATTCGCCCAACAAGGATGGCAATTGCAACAAGACCCATCAGATCTCATGTGATGAGACATGTACGTACATTCTAGCTAGCCCTGTTTGTTGATTTTGCTGGCTGGTCAATCAGGATTGAATCAGGTACACGTGGCAGCGGCATGCATGTTTTTCAAACTTCCCAGCTTAAGAGTTGGAAGTGCCAAGCATTTTTGTGGCATTTTGTGGCTGGTTCAATCGTTAAACTTAGGACAGATGAGACCAATGTGCAGGACATTCTTTAATATCCCGACCATCGACCTCTCCCACAAGTGTGATTTTTGGAGGCTGGACTTGGCATGTTGGGAATCCAATTTCTTGATGCCACATCACCAGCCCGCATGTCCTGAATTGGACGTTCCGACTTTCCTTGTGACACCTCACTCTCTCTCTCTCTCTCTCTCTCCCTTTCGAACGTTCCGAACGCAGCTGTTCCCAATGCAGCCATGATTTTTATAGCCTTTTCTGCTGCTATAGTTTAGCAGATGGATTTCAAGAATGGGCAGACAAGTGGGGAAAAAACACCCGGAACACCCCAGGCATTCACACATTTAACGACTGGACTGATCCTCACAACCTTGTCAAAGTGATATCCATTCACTGTGGAACTTGTGCAAAAACAATTTGTAGTCAAACGTCTCACACAAACACCATGTGTGTGTTTTTACATGATTTTGATGAGACACGCGCGCCTCCATTGGCGGCCCCCTTGGCGGTCCCCTACGTCGGTCATCCTCGCTTCCGCTGGCTTCCACAGATACGCCGCCCCCGGCTTCTGCACGCGAGTTCGGGCTCTGGCGACCCGGAAAGCAGCGGCTCCCGGCGCGGATCCGTCACGAGGCGGACAGACCAAGACAGAATCATTTTGAACATTGATTGACACACATGCAGTCACATAGTCAGTGATGTTGTTATGAATTATGCCTGGCCTAATCATTACTGTATTAGGCAGACATTGTCTTAGGAGTTGCGTTTTTTTTCATTTGCTGATTCCAGATTCCCTTCTTCTTTTTATTCGGCTTCATGGACGGCCTTGCGATGTCTCGTCCATGATGGGGGACGGGGACGTCGTCAACATGTCCGACAGTCTAGCGCGAGGTCTTCTTGCAGCGGGAGATGGCCCAGCCACCGGGCAAGTTTATCTTGTGGCTGTTGAGGTCATAGGCACGTAGGGACATATCAGCCAGATGCAGGATAGTTTTGTTGGCAAAGGTGGTGGCAGATACAACTACACTACTAGAGACTACTGTAGTATGTAAAGCATTGAGAATAGCAAACAGAACTGGGAAGCTTCAATAAGTTTCAGTGCTACACCAATTGACTTACTTGCTGCAACGTGTCACCCATAAACCCGGTGCTTCCCACAGACCCGAGACAGAGACTGAGCATGGAGGGGGAGCCTGAGGCTATTAGAAAAGATCATTGATAATGCCCACTTCCAAGACGAAGGCCGTTTTGGGTGGTGGACTCAAGGATGTGCACCACAGACGCGACACGTCAGGATCATGGACAGAACATGCAACGTGTACTGTACTCAATCTTCACACTTCCTTCAAGTGGGACATGGCCAAAACAGTGTCAGGGAGGCCCAGGTTGGACAAATGCCCCCAGTGTGAATACGATTCTTTTGAGATGGCTTAACACCTGGGAAGGCTTTGGGTTGGTTGGAGCATTCCAGTGGCGTTGGCCGCAAACTCCTGCAGAGAGGCAACAACAAAGAGGCGAAGGAAGAAACTCTGAAGCTGCCACATCGTGAAAATTGGACTCTTGGTTGAAGGAGAGAGGAGCGGATAGGACGGAATAATGGGATAGAGAAACAATGGACCAAGCGTTTAAGACTCCGACATGTGGAGGGCAATGCAACTGTTGGCCGCTCAGTCTTGTCTTTGTCTCTTTGAGTTTTGCATATATAAACATTATGAAACTCAGGCAGGCAAAGATGAAGAGCAGAGCATTAAGAATGAGTGAGGAGAACTATTTGACTTACGGCCTACTGACTACGGTAAAGCCTTTAAACCCCCATGTGTGATCAGGCCCTTGCAAATGCTCCATGATTGTTGGGATGTCAAGGCAAATGACCCGTCTCTTTGTTGTGCACCACACCGCAGCTGACTGCCTGCCATAGGCCGACTTTGAGTTTCCAGTTGCTTGGCCGGCCCAGGACAGTAGTAGAGCGGGGCAGGATCACGCCGACAACAGATACAGTCACTATATAGAATAGAGTTGTCTTTTTTTGAATAGCCCCAGGCGGCCCAGGTGTATGCGTTGTCCCATTGTGAACACGATGCCAATAGGTCCAGGATAGGCTTTGTACAGCGGCCGGCTGGGGTTCATTCATGTTTCAGACTTGTTGCCAGGAGCCAGCGCAAGAAACAAAGGCCCAGCCCGTGGACGTTCTCCTTCAACAGTCAAGCCTCTACAGCATCTCGGCTTGTAGAGATGCATCCGAAATAAATACACAGCTGAAAGGTTGACCTTGAGAACTTTGATTGTTGGCTGAGTAATGCCCTTGGGCATCTCTGATGTGTGTTT
>CAXIVM010001704.1:0-32538 GCA_964035705.1 Porites rus | reverse complement strand
GCATCAACTGCAAGAGACTGGGGATTGTTTCCCAGCAAAGAGGTGACCATGGACGCTTCCGCTGGCATCGCCATGGGAAACCGTCGAGGCTTTGGACGAGCTAAGCATGTTGACACTCAGTACCACTGGGTACAAGAGCGTACAGCAAAGAAAGAGTTTCGTCTCAAGAAGGAAGGCACCAACCGAATGTTAGCCGACGTGCTTACGAAAGCGGTCACCGAGGAGAAAATGACTACAGCCATGAAAGGCATGAACTTCCACTACTTGGAAGGTGAGCATGAACTGACTTTGAAAGCGTGAACGGCTTGAGCTAGAGTAGGTACATCTTGGTCTTGAAGAAGTACTGAAGGGCTACGAGCTAATTCAGCACTTAATTAGCTAGTGAAAAGTGCTAATCCTGACTCGCTTAACATCTCCCAGAAGTTAAACTCGGGAGGCGTGATCAGATGTAGCGCCAGTGGCATGTACATGACATAGCTTGTATAGATGTATGTTTCACTGCAGCCGTTTGTTCAAGTTTGGGTTTACTTTTGTGTTCATTTCGATACCAGAGCTCACGCTTGGAGTGGAGCTAAAAGTGGGCCTAAGCTTCAACTACAACCTTTGGGACAGTGACTTGGGGTCACAGAGTTTAAGAGCCTAAATTCTCCGTTCAGAGTTTGGGTCGAGAAACAGCTGTTTTGACCACACTTCAAGTTTGTGTTTTTCCCTCCAGTTTTAATTGCCATCAGCGTGAGTGCTTTTCTCAGCAGCGTTACGCCTAGCGTTCCACTTGTCTTGCCCTTCTGTGGCTGAGGTGAAGCCAATTGAGAGCAAGGGTTCCCAATAGTTTCACCGAATTCCATCTTTGGAGTAAATGTAGAGTGGATGTCGCTGTGGCATGACCGTGCATCACTCACAAGATATGAGACTTGACGCTGCGTTGACACTCTTGTCCAGCAGGTTGTGCACACAGCGAGTGAAGAAACAGTGAGCCAAGAAGCTGTTCAAGATACGTTTCACTCGGGCAATGTATACGCCCAAGCACAGCCACGAATCCAACCATGCATGGTGAGAAAAGGTAAGCGCTTGATTTTGAACCGGCTTTCCTGAGAGAAACTTGAAAAGAAAACGGGAGGAATATATATTGAAAATTCGTGGAAAAGAAGTGGATAAAGTTTGGTGTGCCTTTGACAGGGTTAAGCAAGAAGGGGGAAAAGTATGACAAATTTCGCGAATGAAATTAAATATTACTGTTTTAGGGTGTTCAGGCGCCTGGGTGCCACTAGGGTTTCTTTTAAAACTAGACGACGAGTGGCCCGAAAGCATTTATCATCACGTAGGAAGTCAGAGTGCGAGTTATCTGTTAAGTGTGTTATAAGTGTTCAGTGTGAAGTGTTAAGTCGAGTGTGTTGAGGCAGTGTGTGGGTCTCTGTGTGTGTGTATCTATGTCTGTGTGTGTATGTGTCTCTCTCTGTATGTCTTTCTGAAGCGCAGGAACACCTGTCTTCTGCAAGTTCTTCACCTCTCGAAAGTCGCCTCCGCGTAGTAAAGTTGTACTACAAAGTCGCCAGTTCTCATCTTCCAGCTCCACAGATTGCTCCGTGTACTAAAGTTCTACTACCAAGTCGCCAGTTCTCATCTTCCAGCTCCCCAGATACTCCGCGTACTCAAGTTGTACTACCAAGTCGCCAGTTCTCATCTTCCAGCTCCCCGGATACTCCGCGTACTAATGTTGTACTACCAAGTCACCAGTTCTCATCTTCCCACTCCCCAGATACTCCGCGTACTAAAGTTGTACTACCAAGTCGCCAGTTCTCATCTTCCAGCTCCCCAGCTACTCCGCGTACTACAGTTGTACTACAAAGTCGCCAGTGCTCATCTTCCAGCTCCCGAGATACTCCGCGTACTAATGTTGTACTACCAAGTCACCAGTTCTCATCTTCCCACTCCCCAGATACTCCGCGTACTAAAGTTGTACTACCAAGTCGCCAGTTCTCATCTTCCAGCTCCCCAGCTACTCCGCGTACTACAGTTGTACTACAAAGTCGCTAGTGCTCATCTTCCAGCTCCCGAGATACTCCGCGTACTCAAGTTGTACTACCAAGTCGCCAGTTCTTATCTTCCAGCTCCCCAGCTACTCCGCGTACTAAAGTTGTACTACCAAGTCGCCAGTTCTCATCTTCCAGCTCCCCAGCTACTCCGCGTACTAAAGTTGTACTACAAAGTCGCCAGTTCTCAGTTCTCAGCTTCCAGCTCCACAGATTGCTCCGCGTACTAAAGTTGTACTAGAAACTCACCAGTTCTCAGCTTCCAGCTCCACAGCTACTCCGCGTACTAAAGTTGTACACAAAGTCGCCAGTTCTCAGCTTCCAGCTCCACAGATTGCTCCGCGTACTAAAGTTGTATTAGAAAGTCGCCAGTTCTCAGCTTCCAGCTCCCCGGCTACTCCGCGTACTAAAGTTGTACTACAAAGTCGCCAGTTCTCAGCTCCCAATTCCACAGATTTCTCCGCGTATTAAAGTTATACTAGAAAGTCGCCAGTTCTCAGCTTCCAGCTCCCCAGCTACTCCGCGTACTAAAGTTGTACTACAAAGTCGCTAGTGCTCATCTTCCAGCTCTCCAGATACTCTGCGTACTAAAGTTGTACTTCCACGTCGCCAGTTCTCAGCTCCCAGCTCCACAGATTGCTCCGCGTACTAAAGTTGTACTAGAAAGTCGCCAGTTCTCAGCTTCCAGCTCCCCAGCTACTCTGCGTACTAAAGTTGTACCACAAAGTCGCCAGTTCTCAGCTTCCAGCTCCACAGATTGCTTTCGCGCGCTCGACACGCACGATCTCCGCAGAGGGTTGCGCGGGCACCCGCCAAATCGCACTCTCGCCTGCATTTCGCGCACTCGACACGCACGATCTCCGCAGAGGGTTGCGCGGGCACCCGGCAAATCGCACTCTCGCCTGCATTTCGCGCACTCGACGCGCACGATCTCCGCAGAGGGTTGCGCGCACACCCGGCAAATCGCACTCTCGCCTGCATTTCGCGCACTCGACGCGCGCGATCTCCGCAGAGGGTTGCGCGCACACCCGGCGAATCGCACTCTCGCCTGCATTTCGCGCACTCGACACGCACGATCTCCGCAGAGGGTTGCGCGCGCAGCCGGCGAATCGCACTCTCGCCCGCATTTCGCGCACTCGACACGCACGATCTCCGCAGAGGGTTGCGCGCACACCGGACAAATCGCACTCTCGCTTGCATTTCGCGCATTCGACACGCCCGATCTCCGCAGAGGGTTGCGCGCGCACCGGACAAATCGCACTCTCGCCTGCATTTGGCGCACTCGACACGCACGATCTCCGCAGAGGGTTGCACTTTCGGTTGACGCTGTTCGCCCCGCACTCCGCCTTTAAGAGAGAATCTATAAAATGGGGAAATGTTTTTTTCCATTAGGACATCTCCCGTGCTAGTTTTCCATACTCACACTTGCCTATTCATTGCATGCTTGTATACTCATTACATGCTTGCATACTCACCCTTGCATATCATGCTTGCATACTTACACTTGCATACTTTGACACTGGCATACTTCGCACTTGGATGCTTTCGCTCTTCCAGTGTGTGTGTGTGTAAGTGTAAGTGTCGAAGTGTAAGTGTTCAAAGGATTTTCCGGAAGAACCCTTCGCAATGCTTTCGGGAAAAAGTCAGGTGTTTGGTGTAAGTCTGTGAAATTCGTTTTTACACACTGAGTCTCAAAAAAATTCAAAAAGACCGGGAATCAAGCAAGATGAACAATGCTCATGAAATGAAGGCAATGGAATCTTAGTGAAGTACTAAACTTAGGGTCGCAAACGCCATGGCGGAACACAAGGTGGGAATGTGGACCAGTTTCAGCTGATTAACATCAAATTACATTGTACATTCTACATGAAATCAGAACCCAGGTTCACGGTATCCAGGTGTATAAAGCACAAACCAGGCGTCAAACTTTTGCAGGTCACACACGCCTCTCTATAAACTCATATGGACCAGGTTTAGTTGATTGTACTGAGGCTAAATGCATACAGGGCAGCGAAGAGCAAAAATGTACAAAACGTGCATCCGTTCAACCTCTGGTCTATTTATATTTATACGTATATAGATATATTTGGTAAATATATAGCTGTAAACAGGACAGAGTACTTTATAGATTGACATTTCACTTTAAAAACGACTAATCAGTTACCTGTCAATGCGACACCCCTTTTTTAACGCACTGGCCAGAAGAAAGTTGCGCTTCTTGATGTTGAAACTCATGACAACCCTATCCCCCTAGAATCCTACACCATGAGACAAGGGAAGGTGTGGGCGGTCATTTGTCACCCCGGAAAGGCTTTTATTAGTATAAATTTAAAACGGTGTGATAATTGACCGTCCCACACCTGCCACGAAAATTAGACTTGTTAATTCGATCCGCCGCTGACCTCAGAGGGTTTTGTAAGAAGGCTAACAAGCGTAAACTTTTGTCTGCCTGAAGGGCAGCGAAGAGCAAAAATGTACAAAACGTGCATCCGTTCAACCTCTGGTCTATTTATATTTATACGTATATAGATATGTTTGGTAAATATATAGCTGTAAACAGGACAGAGTACTTTATAGATTGACATTTCACTTTAAAAACGACCAATCAGTTACCTGTCAATGCGACGCCCCTTTTTTAACGCAGGGCAGCGAAGAGCAAAAATGTACAAAACGTGCATCCGTTCAACCTCTGGTCTATTTATATTTATACGTATATAGATATGTTTGGTAAATATATAGCTGTAAACAGGACAGAGTACTTTATAGATTGACATTTCACTTTAAAAACGACCAATGAGTTACCTGTTAATGCGACGCTCCTTTTTTAACGCACTGGCCAGAAGAAAATTGCGCTTCTTGATGTTGAAACTCATGACAACCCTATCCCCCTAGAATCCTACACCATAAGACAAGGGAAGGTGTGGGCGGTCATTTGTCACCCCGGAAAGGCTTTTATTAGTATAAATTTAAAACGGTGTGATATTTGACCGTCCCACACCTGCCACGAAAATTAGACTTGTTAATTCGATCCGCCGCTGACCTCAGAGTGTTTTGTAAGAAGGCTAACAAGCGTAAACTTTTGTCTGCCTGAAGGGCAGCGAAGAGCAAAAATGTACAAAACGTGCATCCGTTCAACCTCTGGTCTATTTATATTTATACGTATATAGATATGTTTGGTAAATATATAGCTGTAAACAAGACAGAGTACTTTATAGATTGACATTTCACTTTAAAAACGACCAATCAGTTACCTGTCAACGCGACACCCCTTTTTTAACGCAGGGCAGCGAAGAGCAAAAATGTACAAAACGTGCATCCGTTCAACCTCTGGTCTATTTATATTTATACGTATATAGATATGTTTGGTAAATATATAGCTGTAAACAGGATAGAGTATTTTATAGATTGACATTTCACTTTAAAAACGACCAATGAGTTACCTGTCAATGCGACACTCCTTTTTTAACGCACTGGCCAGAAGAAAATTGCGCTTCTTGATGTTGAAACTCATGACAATCCTATCCCCCTAGAATCCTACACCATGAGACAAGGGAAGGTGTGGGCGGTCATTGGTCACCCCGGAAAGCCTTTTATTAGTATAAATTTAAAACGGTGTGATATTTGACCGTCCCACACCTGCCACGAAAATTAGACTTGTTAATTCGATCCGCCGCTGACCTCAGAGTGTTTTGTAAGAAGGCTAACAAGCGTAAACTTTTGTCTGCCTGAAGGGCAGCGAAGAGCAAAAATGTACAAAACGTGCATCCGTTCAACCTCTGGTCTATTTATATTTATACGTATATAGATATGTTTGGTAAATATATAGCTGTAAACAGGACAGAGTACTTTATAGATTGACATTTCACTTTAAAAACGACCAATCAGTTACCTGTCAATGCGACACCCCTTTTTTAACGCAGGGCAGCGAAGAGCAAAAATGTACAAAACGTGCATCCGTTCAACCTCTGGTCTATTTATATTTATACGTATATAGATATGTTTGGTAAACATATAGATGTAAACAGAACAGAGTATTTTATAGATTGACATTTCACTTTAAAAACGACCAATCAGTTACCTGTCAATGCGACACTCCTTTTTTAACGCAGGGCAGCGAAGAGCAAAAATGTACAAAACGTGCATCCGTTCAACCTCTGGTCTATTTATATTTATACGTATATAGATATGTTTGGTAAATATATAGCTGTAAACAGGACAGAGTACTTTATAGATGGACATTTCACTTTAAAAACGACCAATCAGTTACCGGTCAATGCGACACCCCTTTTTTAACGCAGGGTAGCGAAGAGCAAAAATGTACAAAACGTGCATCCGTTCAACCTCTGGTCTATTTATATTTATACGTATATAGATATGTTTGGTAAATATATAGCTGTAAACAGGACAGAGTACTTTATAGATTGACATTTCACTTTAAAAACGACCAATCAGTTACCTGTCAATGCGACACCCCTTTTTTAACGCACTGGCCAGAAGAAAATTGCGCTTCTTGATGTTGAAACTCATGACAACCCTATCCCCCTAGAATCCTACACCATGAGACAAGGGAAGGTGTGGGCGGTCATTTGTCACCCCGGAAAGGCTTTTATTAGTATAAATTTAAAACGGTGTGATAATTGACCGTCCCACACCTGCCACGAAAATTAGACTTGTTAATTCGATCCGCCGCTGACCTCAGAGTGTTTTGTAAGAAGGCTAACAAGCGTAAACTTTTGTCTGCCTGAAGGGCAGCGAAGAGCAAAAATGTACAAAACGTGCATCCGTTCAACCTCTGGTCTATTTATATTTATACGTATATAGATATGTTTGGTAAATATATAGCTGTAAACAGGACAGAGTACTTTATAGATTGACATTTCACTTTAAAAACGACCAATCAGTTACCTGTCAATGCGACACCCCTTTTTTAACGCAGGGCAGCGAAGAGCAAATATGTACAAAACGTGCATCCGTTCAACCTCTGGTCTATTTATATTTATACGTATATAGATATGTTTGGTAAATATATAGCTGTAAACAGGACAGAGTACTTTATAGATTGACATTTCACTTTAAAAACGACCAATCAGTTACCTGTCAATGCGACATTCCTTTTTTAACGCACTGGCCAGAAGAAAATTGCGCTTCTTGATGTTGAAACTCATGACAACCCTATCCCCCTAGAATCCTACACCATGAGACAAGGGAAGGTGTGGGCGGTCATTTGTCACCCCGGAAAGGCTTTTATTAGTATAAATTTAAAACGGTGTGATAATTGACCGTCCCACACCTGCCACGAAAATTAGACTTGTTAATTCGATCCGCCGCTGACCTCAGAGTGTTTTGTAAGAAGGCTAACAAGCGTAAACTTTTGTCTGCCTGAAGGGCAGCGAAGAGCAAAAATGTACAAAACGTGCATCCGTTCAACCTCTGGTCTATTTATATTTATACGTATATAGATATGTTTGGTAAATTTATAGCTGTAAACAGGACAGAGTACTTTATAGATTGACATTTCACTTTAAAAACGACCAATCAGTTACCTGTCAATGCGACATTCCTTTTTTAACGCACTGGCCAGAAGAAAATTGCGCTTCTTGATGTTGAAACTCATGACAACCCTATCCCCCTAGAATCCTACACCATGAGACAAGGGAAGGTGTGGGCGGTCATTTGTCACCCCGGAAAGGCTTTTATTAGTATAAATTTAAAACGGTGTGATAATTGACCGTCCCACACCTGCCACGAAAATTAGACTTGTTAATTCGATCCGCCGCTGACCTCAGAGTGTTTTGTAAGAAGGCTAACAAGCGTAAACTTTTGTCTGCCTGAAGGGCAGCGAAGAGCAAAAATGTACAAAACGTGCATCCGTTCAACCTCTGGTCTATTTATATTTATACGTATATAGATATGTTTGGTAAATATATAGCTGTAAACAGGACAGAGTACTTTATAGATTGACATTTCACTTTAAAAACGACCAATCAGTTACCTGTCAATGCGACACCCCTTTTTTAACGCAGGGCAGCGAAGAGCAAAAATGTACAAGACGCGCATCCGTTCAACCTCTGGTCTATTTATATTTATACGTATATAGATATGTTTGGTAAATATATAGCTGTAAACAGGACAGAGTACTTTATAGATTGACATTTCACTTTAAAAACGACCAATCAGTTACCTGTCAATGCGACATTCCTTTTTTAACGCACTGGCCAGAAGAAAATTGCGCTTCTTGATGTTGAAACTCATGACAACCCTATCCCCCTAGAATCCTACACCATGAGACAAGGGAAGGTGTGGGCGGTCATTTGTCACCCCGGAAAGGCTTTTATTATTATAAATTTAAAACGGTGTGATAATTGACCGTCCCACACCTGCCACGAAAATTAGACTTGTTAATTCGATCCGCCGCTGACCTCAGAGTGTTTTGTAAGAAGGCTAACAAGCGTAAATTTTTATCTGCCTGAAGGGCAGCGAAGAGCAAAAATGTACCAACCGCGCATCCGTTCAACCTCTGGTCTATTTATATTTATACGTATATAGATATGTTTGGTAAATATATAGCTGTAAACAGGACAGAGTACTTTATAGATTGACATTTCACTTTAAAAACGACCAATCAGTTACCTGTCAATGCGACACCCCTTTTTTAACGCACTGGCCAGAAGAAAGTTG
Source organism: Porites rus (assembly GCA_964035705.1). Taxonomy (NCBI): domain Eukaryota; kingdom Metazoa; phylum Cnidaria; class Anthozoa; order Scleractinia; family Poritidae; genus Porites; species Porites rus. The sequence goes on along the minus strand of CAXIVM010001704.1, from coordinate 23,830 downwards.
CGCTTCTTGATGTTGAAACTCATGACAACCCTATCCCCCTAGAATCCTACACCATGAGACAAGGGAAGGTGTGGGCGGTCATTTGTCACCCCGGAAAGGCTTTTATTATTATAAATTTAAAACGGTGTGATAATTGACCGTCCCACACCTGCCACGAAAATTAGACTTGTTAATTCGATCCGCCGCTGACCTCAGAGTGTTTTGTAAGAAGGCTAACAAGCGTAAATTTTTGTCTGCCTGAAGGGCAGCGAAGAGCAAAAATGTACAAAACGCGCATCCGTTCAACCTCTGGTCTATTTATATTTATACGTATATAGATATGTTTGGTAAATATATAGCTGTAAACAGGACAGAGTACTTTATAGATTGACATTTCACTTTAAAAACGACCAATCAGTTACCTGTCAATGCGACACCCCTTTTTTAACGCACTGGCCAGAAGAAAGTTGCGCTTCTTGATGTTGAAACTCATGACAACCCTATCCCCCTAGAATCCTACACCATGAGACAAGGGAAGGTGTGGGCGGTCATTTGTCACCCCGGAAAGGCTTTTATTATTATAAATTTAAAACGGTGTGATAATTGACCGTCCCACACCTGCCACGAAAATTAGACTTGTTAATTCGATCCGCCGCTGACCTCAGAGTGTTTTGTAAGAAGGCTAACAAGCGTAAATTTTTGTCTGCCTGAAGGGCAGCGAAGAGCAAAAATGTACAAGACGCGCATCCGTTCAACCTCTGGTCTATTTATATTTATACGTATATAGATATGTTTGGTAAATATATAGCTGTAAACAGGACAGAGTACTTTATAGATTGATATTTCACTTTAAAAACGACCAATCAGTTACCTGTCAATGCGACACCCCTTTTTTAACGCACTGGCCAGAAGAAAGTTGCGCTTCTTGATGTTGAAACTCATGACAACCCTATCCCCCTAGAATCCTACACCATGAGACAAGGGAAGGTGTGGGCGGGCATTTGTCACCCCGGAAAGGCTTTTATTATTATAAATTTAAAACGGTGTGATAATTGACCGTCCCACACCTGCCACGAAAATTAGACTTGTTAATTCGATCCGCCGCTGACCTCAGAGTGTTTTGTAAGAAGGTTAACAAGCGTAAATTTTTGTCTGCCTGAAGGGCAGCGAAGAGCAAAAATGTACAAAACGCGCATCCGTTCAACCTCTGGTCTATTTATATTTATACGTATATAGATATGTTTGGTAAATATATAGCTGTAAACAGGACAGAGTACTTTATAGATTGACATTTCACTTTAAAAAAAGAAAGTTGCGCTTCTTGATGTTGAAACTCATGACAACCCTATCCCCCTAGAATCCTACACCATGAGACAAGGGAAGGTGTGGGCGGTCATTTGTCACCCCGGAAAGGCTTTTATTATTATAAATTTAAAACGGTGTGATAATTGACCGTCCCACACCTGCCACGAAAATTAGACTTGTTAATTCGATCCGCCGCTGACCTCAGAGTGTTTTGTAAGAAGGCTAACAAGCGTAAATTTTTGTCTGCCTGAAGGGCAGCGAAGAGCAAAAATGTACAAGACGCGCATCCGTTTAACCTCTGGTCTATTTATATTTATACGTATATAGATATGTTTGGTAAATATATAGCTGTAAACAGGACAGAGTACTTTATAGATTGACATTTCACTTTAAAAACGACCAATCAGTTACCTGTCAATGCGACACCCCTTTTTTAACGCACTGGCCAGAAGAAAGTTGCGCTTCTTGATGTTAAAACTCATGACAACCCTATCCCCCTAGAATCCTACACCATGAGACAAGGGAAGGTGTGGGCGGTCATTTGTCACCCCGGAAAGGCTTTTATTATTATAAATTTAAAACGGTGTGATAATTGACCGTCCCACACCTGCCACGAAAATTAGACTTGTTAATTCGATCCGCCGCTGACCTCAGAGTGTTTTGTAAGAAGGCTAACAAGCGTAAATTTTTGTCTGCCTGAAGGGCAGCGAAGAGCAAAAATGTACAAAACGCGCATCCGTTCAACCTCTGGTCTATTTATATTTATACGTATATAGATATGTTTGGTAAATATATAGCTGTAAACAGGACAGAGTACTTTATAGATTGACATTTCACTTTAAAAGCGATGAATCAGTTACCTGTTAATGCGACACCCTTTTTTAACGCACTGGCCAGAAGAAAGTTGCGCTTCTTGATGTTGAAACTCATGACAACCCTATCCCCCTAGAATCCTACACCATGAGACAAGGGAAGGTGTGGGCGGTCATTTGTCACCCTGGAAAGGCTTTTATTATTATAAATTTAAAACGGTGTGATAATTGACCGTCCCACACCTGCCACGAAAATTAGACTTGTTAATTCGATCCGCCGCTGACCTCAGAGTGTTTTGTAAGAAGGCTAACAAGCGTAAATTTTTGTCTGCCTGAAGGGCAGCGAAGAGCAAAAATGTACAAAACGCGCATCCGTTCAACCTCTGGTCTATTTATATTTATACGTATATAGATATGTTTGGTAAATATATAGCTGTAAACAGGACAGAGTACTTTATAGATTGACATCTCACTTTAAAAACGACCAATCAGTTACCTGTCAATGCGACACCCCTTTTTAACGCACTGGCCAGAAGAAAGTTGCGCTTCTTGATGTTGAAACTCATGACAACCCTATCCCCCTAGAATCCTACACCATGAGACAAGGGAAGGTGTGGGCGGTCATTTGTCATCCTGGAAAGGCTTTTATTATTATAAATTTAAAACGGTGTGATAATTGACCGTCCCACACCTGCCACGAAAATTAGACTTGTTAATTCGATCCGCCGCTGACCTCAGAGTGTTTTGTAAGAAGGCTAACAAGCGTAAATTTTTGTCTGCCTGAAGGGCAGCGAAGAGCAAAAATGTACAAAACGCGCATCCGTTCAACCTCTGGTCTATTTATATTTATACGTATATAGATATGTTTGGTAAATATATAGCTGTAAACAGGACAGAGTACTTTATAGATTGACATTTCACTTTAAAAACGACCAATCAGTTACCTGTCAATGCGACACCCCTTTTTTAACGCACTGGCCAGAAGAAACTTGCGACTCTTGATGTTGAAACTCATGACAACCCTATCCCCCTAGAATCCTACACCATGAGACAAGGGAAGGTGTGGGCGGTCATTTGTCACCCCGGAAAGGCTTTTATTATTATAAATTTAAAACGGTGTGATAATTAACCGTCCCACACCTGCCACGAAAATTAGACTTGTTAATTCGATCCGCCGCGGACCTCAGAGTGTTTTGTAAGAAGGCTAACAAGCGTAAATTTTTGTCTGCCTGAAGGGCAGCGAAGAGCAAAAATGTACAAAACGCGCATCCGTTCAACCTCTGGTCTATTTATATTTATACGTATATAGATATGTTTGGTAAATATATAGCTGTAAACAGGACAGAGTACTTTATAGATTGACATTTCACTTTAAAAACGACCAATCAGTTACCTGTCAATGCGACACCCCTTTTTTAACGCACTGGCCAGAAGAAAGTTGCGCTTCTTGATGTTGAAACTCATGACAACCCTATCCCCCTAGAATCCTACACCATGAGACAAGGGAAGGTGTGGGCGGTCATTTGTCACCCCGGAAAGGGTTTAGGGTTTAGGGTTTAGGGTTCGCCAACACAGGTTGGCGCCCAAGGCAAGTCCTTGCTTTAAAGTCATTTATAGTAGGCCTTGCCCTAAGCCTTTACTTGCCCTAAGCCTTTACATGTTCTACGCTTTTACTTGCGTAGGTGACTTTCCTTTTCCTTGCTTTAAAGTCATTTATAGTAGGCCTTGCCCTAAGCCTTTACTTGCCCTAAGCCTTTACATGCCCTACGCTTTTACTTGCGTAGGTGACTTTCCTTTTCTTGCTTTCAGGCTCTTTAAAGTAGGCTTGCCCAAGCATTTACTTGCTCTAAGGGTTTACACGCCCAAAGCCTTTACTTGCCCTACGCCAACTTAGCAGCTTTGCCCCGGGCCGCCTTGAGCCTTGCCTGCCCTAAGCCCTTGCGCCACTTGCACGCCACCGCGATATTTTTCAATCTGGCCCGGAATATTTGGATATTTGGGCGCATGTATCCGGGTCTGGGCGCTTGAGCGCGGGGATCGGGATTCGGGCGCTTAACAGCCAAATGGTTTACGGGATGTGGCCTGGAATATTGAAAATTTTGGCTGCCTGTGTCCACGGCTGGGTTCCTGGACGCAGGGATCCAGATCTGCGCGTTTGAAAGCAAAAGGGTTTACGGGACCTGGCCCGGAATATTTGGATATTTGGCTGTTTTTATCCGGGTCTGAGTTTTTGGCGCGGGCTTGCTGCGAGCTCTGGTTTTCCTTTATAACCTGAGGCTTGCCTTGGGCGGTTGCTCGCTCGAAGCTTTTGCGCTTTTCTATCGATTGTTTCTTCCAAGCTGGGCTTTGCCAGCCCATTTACTAGCCCGTTTTTTCCTTTGCAAATGACCTTCCCCCGGGCTCTGGCTTGTGCTTACTCCCGCGTCCTAAGCTTTTGCTTGCCACCTTACGCTTGCCCTGAGCTCTTGCTTGCTCTATTTGCTTGCGCTGGCGTGGCTATTTTAAAAAGCCTAATGGCTAAGGAAGTGAAAGCGTGTTGCGACAGCTTGGAACCCGCAAACGTTTTTATTGGAGTGAACATTCATCGCGCCGGTTTCTCCATTTCATTTTCCGTGGCCAACTCACTGGCAACTTTGGCCGCGGCTCATTGGCCCGACGAAGGGCGTTGCGATTGACTGTCGCCGATCTGCGCGTGTATTTAATCTACCCGGCACTTGAAGCAATAGCGCTTGCGATTGCCAGGCGGCTGCCGCTCGCACCATTTCTCGCCGCATTTACGGCAAGTGTGCTCCTCTGCTTTTCGAGGGGCGCGCTTGGTGCAATTCAAGCAAACTCGCCGCTGCTTTGCGCGGTTCGCCTTCGCACGGTCAACAAAAAGGAACCGGCAACTGCGGCACGTGAACCACCCATCCATCCACATCTTCGCCCTTCCCGCCACCTTCAATTGGCATTGCTTGCAAACAATGTGGCCCTGCGGCATGGTGGCCATTACTGGCTCAAAGTCTCCCACGTCTTTCACAGAATTGCACTTGCTGCGCGATAACATTTCGAGATGTTGTAGGCACTTCAAGCATCGTCGCTTGTGATCCCGAAGGTCCTGCCAGGGCAACGAAACGTGAGATTTTCAAGCTTTGGCCCCAACCCACACACACACACGCACACTGGTGAGAGCTTATGTACTATGACCCCGCGCCTCATTGGCGTCGTCGTCCAGGTCAGCCAGCTGTGCGCGAGGGAAGGCATCCTCGATCTTGCGGCGCTTGCAAGCGTGACAATCAAATTGTTGCTTGCGCCCGCCCGTCCAAGTTCGCCGCCTCAATCCCCGCTTCACGCCCTTGGCATCTTCTGTACACGCTGAGCATTTGGCTTGCAAATTGGCCCGGATCAGCTCCCACTGGCTATGCTCGAAGAAGTCATAGGTCCGGATTTGTTGGCGTGAAGAGCATTGTGCAAAGGGCGCGCGATCTTCGCGCAAAGCATCCCAATCAAGGCTCTCGCCGCGCAGCTTCTGCAGGAGCAATTGCGGGCCCTCCGATGCCCCACGTTGGAAGAGGAACCTTGGAAACGGCCTCAGGATGAGTAGGTCCTCCCGGCGCTTGACCCGCGAGGCCGCCACCACACCGAAGCTTTTGTCCACCCTTGTGTCCACATTGAGGTCCAGCAAAGCCGCTGCCAAGGTCTTTCCTTGACTGCAGTGGGCCGTCATGGCAAAGCCGGGAATCAATGGCAACTGCCGCCTCGTGACTGCTAGCTGGGAGGGCTTCCTGTTCTTGTCCAAGTGCCACGTGCGAGAAACTGGGTAGATCGGATAGACCCCATCTTCGTTGATGCCATCGAGGCGCCAGGTGGCATTGTCGAACTTCACGTAAACAACACTGGGCGCGCGATCGTTCACTGGCCACACCCAAGAATGCACACGTCCACGGCTGCCCTTCAGCAGGCACTTGTCTGCGGACCTGTCCAAATGCTCTGTCAAGGCCACCGGCATCCCAATGCAAAGTGGTAGGGCGCCCGGCAAGTTCTCCGTGTCCTTGTCGTGGTATTGAAGCCACCTTAGTTCATGGTTTCAACCGGGGGGGGGTCATCTGGCAAACGCGGCCAAAGTAGCGCACAGCAAAAGCAAAAATTCAAAGGACACAATAAGACCAGACAGGACAAGAAACAGGAGCTTCGTAGATTTGTCCAATGCTTGATTCTGCAGCACGGCTGACGAAGCCCTATCCACAGCAAACGACCAACGCAGCGTGGCACCGGTAGCGCGGGCATACTTCTTGGCCCTGTCCTTGTTGATCTGGTACTTGGCATCGTTGTTTGCAACGATGACTGGAGCCTCTTGGAATTTCTCTTCTTGCAGCCGCTTGTCTTGTGGTCCTGAAATGACCCTACATCGAGAAGCTCGCTCTTCAAAAGACAAAGTGCACCCTTTCACCGGCAACCCGTGCAAGTAGTCGTAGTTGGCGTCGGACAGAGCGCCCGCTCGAAGCTGATCGTTGACTTCATTCCACCAAACATCCTAGGCAGGGCAATTGGCGGCAGCACAGATGGGACATTGGAAGACAACAGCCTAGTGAAAAACAACAGCCCGTTCCACTTTGCAGTCCTTGCACCGCTCCCGTTGGTGCAGCTCGGTGACGCCTTGTGTAGACTCCCAGAGAATACTGAGCCCGCTGTCCTTCCGTGCGTCTGGCTGTGGAACGTCTTGTCCTCGAAGATGTTGTGGGATGCTCCCCAAGAAGCCGCCTTCTGGAGGAGGCAACTGAAAGAAGTCGCCGCCCATAATGATGTTCACGCCGCCAAAGGGCCTGCATATCGTTTCAGGGTTGAATTCAAGCACACGTCAAAATACCTTTTAGTAGCGTATATAGTTCCGTAAGTTCGAAACCGTTTCCACCTGCTGACAATATCTGCGCCGCGAGCTTGCAACAAGACAGGACAAGTTCTATGACCACTCGAGCCTTGCCTTGGTTGGCCTTGCCCATCGAACTTGAACTTGTCGGCGTCAGATTTGACTGATCGGATCCTGTGATCCATGCGCCCCAGCAGCTGCGCCCCAACCATGCTGATTTCATCCAAGAAGACCCAGCGCCAATAGGACATTCGCTTGGCAGTTGTTGCTGCAATCGCTGCTGCGTCCCCGGAGCTGTGTTGCTCTGTCCTGAAACCGCACGCATGATGAATGGTCTTGCCCGCAAGGGAGGCTGCGTTGACCGCTTGGAACGCAAGCACCTCATAGTCGATGCCCTGCCTGTAGCCAATGAGATCGAAGAGCTCTCGCAAGAAGATGAGACAATGAGACTTTCCTGTGCCAGGTGGCCCGTGTAGCAAGTGACACATTGGCTCTGCATTCTGCAGCGCCGTCTCTTCTATTGGTGCCAGTTCGAGCTCGACCAGAAGCCTGTCGACAACCAGCTTCAAGAGTTCGTGCTGTTCTTTGTTGGTGTTGTCCGAGACGTGGTGGCTGTAGAGCCAATTTCGCAATGTAGCGGCCGTGAGAGGGGCCTGCCCACGCACGCTGGCATCATCAGCATTGACCCCAAGCAGCCCTAGCGACTGCTGATTTTCGATTGCAGCCTGGTTCCTTGAGGCTTGAGAGGCCTTCTTTGCCAAGGCGTGGTCCACAACAGCGTCTGCGCCTTCCATGGGGATGGTAACGTGGGCATCTTCCCGCTGCGCTCCCTTTGTTGGTTCAAGCCAGATGGAAGCCGAAAGCCTGAACATGTGTTTCGTCATGTCATGGAGCTTGCTGCCCACTGCCTTGTCCGCGTCGAGCTCCTCGTCTTGGTCATGCTTTCCTCGCCTGGCCCGCTGGCTGCCCTTGATGTGCGTCTGAACGGCCTCCAGAACGTCCTCCTCATCCAGCGACGTCGTCTTCGATATCTTCGTTGTCGCTGTCTTCTGCCAAGCCGTCAATCAGCTGATACTCTCGAGGTAGGCAATAAGTGAAGCAGAAATCGAGAACAAAGCGCTTCACCTCCTCCAGGGGAACGCGCGCTGGCTACACTAGCACACAAAGCAATATTATTGACGCGGTTTGGTCTCACCCTGTCCTGCGTAGGATACCCCCGTCTATTCACTTGCATACACAGCGCTTCACGCCAGCTACGAGCATCCGAAGGCCAAAGGTCAGCGATGTAGGGCACAGCATCGGAAGAGTCTTGAACATCATTCACCCAAGGAAAGAATAGGGCAAGGATGCGCATGGCCATGTCGTCTTCGTTCCTGCTGCCTGGCAACATTTCAATCGCGCATGTGGTTGAAACTACAAGGGACATGGAGGAAAGGCGCCGTGGGCAAAGCGCAATTGCAGCTTTCGCCCACCACGCCTTGCGCGCCGTAGAGCACGGGCACGTAGGGTCGTTTGCGCTGCACCATCACCCAGTCATGCCGGTATGGCTGGGCATATTCCCCGTGGCCCAACGGTAACCACGCTGGGCCACCCTCTTCTTGGATGACATAATGCGTTTGAGGTCGGAGGTGTCGTCGCCTGCAATTGCCTACTTCCTCGATGCCCTGAGCTGTCAACACGGCATGGTACTTCTGAAGGTCTTGCAGCTGGGCTTGATGGGTCTTCATGCTCAATGGATGGGTCGCCAGATCGAAGTCGAATTCCCGCGCGAACTCATACGCTGAAAGCATGTGTACCTGTCATGGTGATGGGCCAGGAACACAACATATAGAATATACACAAGCCAAACTTTGTATATGGGATGACAAGAAACTGCACCGCGTCGCAAACGTTTTAGGTCTCGGGCCTTGGGGCGCCGTCCTCTTGCGCCATAGACAGTCCAGAAAGGACACTCTGTGATTTTCCTCGGGGTATCACAGCGCTTGTCCACGATGGCCCTGGTAGTTTCCTTTGGCCAATGCTCCTGTGCTCTTACGGCCTGCAGCAATTGTATGGGGTAGACAAGCGCAATGTCGGTGAGAGGTGCAGTCTTGATGCTTTCAGCAGAAGTGGGATCTTTGCTCTCAGCGTGCAAAAGCAAATTTGCGCACTCGACCGCTCCTCGACAAACTCCGCGAGCAAACAGGTCCGCGCAAAGCCTCTTGCTCACACGAGCGCCCAAGTATCCTGTTGGCTTCCCTTCCAAGTCCACGCCAAGCTCTCTTTGACCTCTCATCCATTCCTTGACTTCACGCGTAGCTACCTTGAGGCGCTTGTTCTGATAGTCGCACATATAGCCCACCTGGCAGGGAAGAGTGTTTCCAATAAAGACAGCCAAAAAGCGCGTCTCACGACTTATAATATTATTACGAAACAACTCGCTTCTCCTCCGTCCTGGGCCGACTGGTTGATCTGAGCTTCACGCGCCAGAGTCCACAAGGGCATCTTGGTATCGCACTGCTCACTGCTGCAACTGCGGTCATGTGTGTCCACGGTGATTGGAAACCGAAAAGGCAATTGCACGTCTCCGTTGCAGCGCAAAGAAGCCAGAAGTGCAGGATGGTTGCCGTTGATATTTGGCTCGTTGCAAGGTTCCCAGAGCATCCCAACCATGCTTCGCTTTGATTTGCGCGGCATGTCTTTCTCTGTCGCCAGGCCGTGGCAAATCAGCTGCGGGCTCTCTGACAACCAAGCATCTCGTGGAAAGAAGCTCTTGCATTTGCTGGGTTCCTGCGACGATGCCGCTGGCCGTCAATTCAAGGTTAGGATGATTGACGTTTCGTTTAGGTTCGAGCTGGGTCCCTGGCCTTGGTATCTCTGCAGTGTTCCAAAGGCTGTCGCTTTCCAAACTCATCTGGTAAATGAACATGGTGCTGCTTATATTTCTGCAAGGCTTCGACGTCATTCGCCAAATATTTGGCAAGCCATTCAGTTGCCGGTAGACCTGGGTCGCTTTGATAACTGGGCCGGCTCAACATCAAGGAGCTTTGTCTAAATTCCGGCCACTCGCGCTCCAGCTCATCGCGCTCTTCGCTCCAAGCTTCTGGGTCACAATACACCTTGCGCGTCACATGTCCAGAGTAATCAGAATATTTTCGCAGCAGCTCCAGCATAGGCTCCGCGCCCTGCGCGACAAGCTCGCTCAGCGGGTGAAATTGGTGGAAGCACTGCAAGAAGAATTGACCGTGTAGGTGGAGTGCCCCGCTCTTTTGACATTCCAAGGACCCGTACGCTGCATCAAAACGGCCGAAAACCCCGCCCGCTGCTGTCGCATTGCTGCCAAACGCATCAGCGCACGGGTAGCCGGACGCAGCGCAGTCAGGACAACGAGGACACAACCTGATGCCGAAGATATGTCGAAAAGCTAAGCCCACCAAGGCCAAGAAGCCATTCAAACAAGCCAACGGGTCCCTTGCAAGAATCGCTTTTCGCTCATCATAAGCCGGCAAGGCCTCCACCAAGGTATTTAGGTTGCAAAACGATGAAACTGTAGACTCTCTACACAAAGAAAAGGGAGCGCCATAGCCATTAGACATTAGACTATGTCACGGCCAACCACACCCGCCTCTGCCAACGCCTCTGGTGATAGCTGGATGAAATCCACGTCCAAAGCTGGTAGGTGTCTCTGGTAAGAGGCTCTGGAACTATCATTGCTCAGGGCTGGGTCATTCTGCCGTGCCCGGGCCATGCGCAACATGAGGGTGGTGTCTCGCTCGGATGGCGAAAAGGTGAAGAAGCAAGCAAGGCCGTAGGCGACACGGTAGCTGTGCGTCTGATGCCGCATAGTCTTGCGGACTTCGTGAGTACCTGGCACGTTGCGGGCCCTGGCCTCTGTGTTTGCCAAAACTCTAGCCGCTGCAGGGGTCAGATTCTGCACATAGCGCAGCTTGGTGAAGTCACCGGCAATGGCCTTGTGCTCGCCGTTGACGTCCACATACCTGAATCGAGCGTCGGGACATGGGCATGCTTGGGTTTCTCGCCGGGGCAAGCCAAAGAAATAGAAAATTCAACTTTTCGTCGAGTCTAAACCCGTGCGCTCTCAAGCCCAGGCGACGTGCCGGCCCTCAAGAGTTCATAGATTTGCTTCGTGCCCGCGCAAATTTCCTCGCTGCTTAACATGCGCTTGCCGCGGCCAGATTCATCTGGGACAGCAAAGATGCGCGCGTTTGGCTGCAAGTTGATCTTGGTGCGGAAGAGGTAATTCCATAGAGCTGGCGTGAAGTTCCAGTCTCGTCTGAACTGTGAAGCCACCTGCCGCTGCATCGCGGCGCCCCAAGCTTCAACGCCAACAATCGGCGCTTTTGGGTTCCACGCTTTGCGCCTGGAGATTCTTTCCGCGTCATCATCATCCTCGGTTAGTGGGCAGTTTAGCCTTCTCACAACCGTGCTTGGAAATTGAAAGCCATCAATGAAAACTAGACTAAGAACGCGCTGCTTTCATTGAACCGAGCTGCAACTAGGGCAGCTGTGTTGTGAACGTCCGGCCCGGCAGTTGCATAAGGGAACAAAAAGCAAAAGGCAATGCTCCAATAGTACGAATGAAATTGGTCCAAAAGCTTGTTGCCCGTGCGAATTTCCAGGGGCTGCACCCCAGCAGCACGGTCAGCCTCTGGCACCATATTTTCCCGGAGGTCCTTGAGCGCTGCCGCTTGGACTTCGTGGGCTTGATGTAAGCTTTGGCCTTCTGCAACCACGGATCGCGGCCGTTGAGCTGCAAACACAAGTCCTTGCAGCGCAGGGTCAAGTCATATGGGCCACATGGAAACTCACTTTCAACAAAAACATTGTTTGGCTTCCTGTCCTGCAGCGGCCGGATCAGTATGCATTCCATCAACTGGCGTTGCTGCTTTCTGTGATTGGAGCTTGCTGTAAGCACGGTCATCCACCTCTTGGATGACCTCCAACACCTCCTGCGGAACGCCATGCTCCGGCAACGCTCTCGCATTTGCCCGTACAGCGTCGGCGTCCAAGCTCGCGAAGGCGGGGCTGCCAAGCATCTTCATGTCCAAGATCAAGTCCACCACCACCTATCACGGACACAAACGCGTATAAACAGCAAATGCGCCTGATGTGCGCGCGCAGAAACACACATTCATACTCACATGCACCTGCGTACCCCCCGGCCTGTCTTCTCACTGTGGCTTGATGAATCAGTGTCTTAATTTCTTCTTCCGTGGTGTTGCCATCTTTGTTGGTTCTGAGGATCACCCGCACAATGTCACCCAATTGTTTGCCAGATCGAGGTAGAGGAGCATCAGAATCTAAGAAATCGTTCAGCGCGCGCAGCACCTCTTCTGTAGGCAGAGGAAAGGTGATTACATTTCCTCTGGCTCCATAGCGGTGGCGCGCCATATGCGCAGTCTCATCAAAGGCCGCAACGTGTGATTGATTGCGGTGTCGACTCTCCATGCTCATCAGAATCATCGATGTCAAAGCAGGGCTGGCGCAAATCAGTTCCATTGCCGTCACTCGGTCCGTGTAGATGCGTTTCAGGGCATAGCCTGTGAACATGTCGTTTGCGTAGCTCAGCTCTGGGAGCCTGGCCTTTGTGAGGTCACTGTAGCATCGCCGGCAAATGGGAACTTCGCAGCCTGTGCAGCGCAGCGCTTTGTCCACGACGTGCGTTGGATCCACTTCGCAACGATGGTCCTTGCAGGGCACTAGCCAGGGTTTCACGTCGCGTGTGCACTTAGTGCTAAATAACTGACAGACATTGACAAGCTAGCACAAAGCGCGAGTTGGCTGTTTCTCCTCAGGGCAACAAAGAAGCCTCTTATTTCCCAGGTGAAGGGTCCAATCATCGAACGACTCGTGGTCGGAGATTTTGGCAGAAGAGTGTGTGTTGATGACATCGTATCGCTCCAAATAAGTCTCCAGGCCGATTAAGTTGTGGATCACATCAAAGCTATGCCCCAGAAACTTGATGGATTTCTCTTCACCGTGGACTTGCAGGGGCTTGCGCCATTGGATGTCGCCTTTCTCTGCAATCTCTTTGACGCGCGGGTATATCCCGCCACAACACACGCACACCAGTGACTCAACCTCGGCAGGCAATTGCCATGTAATCCAAATTTCCGACACACGTAGAAGAGCTGAAAGAAAGAAAGAAACAAAGAAAGAAAGCGCCGTGCCTGATCATTGGCCGTGGCGTCTGCAAAGGCCTTCAGGGCTGTCCGATCCAATGACGCGCCCGCGAGGGGCGCTTGCTGGCGGCATTTCTCCGCTATCGCAGCGTTGTACACGCTGGGCAGGGCATCATTTGCCCTGCCGCGGAGCATGTGCGCAGTTGCTGGCTGCAGGTCAGGTAGATGGGCCTCTGCCAGGTGGCAGTGAAGATCATCCTCTGTTCCAAAATGCGAGGCCCACGTGCAACCTTCAAAGGCGCAGAAAACACGTGGCCAAAGCTTTCCATCGTCCTTCTCTTCTCGCAAGGCGCCAGGCGGGATTGTTGGATGCTCCCGCAGCCGCTGCGCTGCCAAATCCTAGAGTCCAATCGGAAGCAACAAATGTGCATTGCATGGCTTGTCTATGCCTTTATGCGCTTATCGACATTAAGTGGAACCGTAAACAAACTCGTCACCAACGCGGTCCTTGATGAAGTTCTCCACCATTCGGTGTGGGTGCGTGGGAGTTGCTGTGACTGCGCCGTCGGCCAGCTCACTGAACATATCCCTCTGTGGCTCTGAGTCGCTCTTCGACTCTGTTGGCTTGCTGGTCGCAGCTGCTTCGGCAATCGCTTTCTGAGCTTTGCTCTTGCCTTTGCCTTTCTTCGGCCTCGGCGCTTGGAATCTTTTGCCTGTCTTCTTTGGTGCTTGGCTGGAACCAGAAACTGCTGCTGCTGCTGGCAACGGAAAGTCATCCTGAGTTGTGGGTCAAGCGGCGTCTGGGTCAAACATTTGAAAAACGACGCATTGTTGGCCTTGATCGCTGCATTCCAAGAGACCTCTGGCACAGCGTCCATCGAAACATATTGCGGCGGCGGCGGCTGCGGCCATGCAGCTGGCAGCCCTGCAGGGTCAGGCATTTCCACCAAAGCATCGTAATGGTCGACGCCATTGTAGAGGATGTGCGTGGCAGCAACATGCTCCTTACATGCATCAAAACAAGAAGGCAATGGAAACGACCCTCTAACCGTTAACCTGAACACGCCGTTCACATATTGCAGCCGAGGGTCTGTTCTGTCCACAGATGCATGGCTGTGCTCTTCGACGGTCACGTTGTTGCTGTCCGCAAGCTTCTCGTGAACGAGAACCCGCTTCTGCCGCATGGCGCTGTATGCGACAATGGCCATCTGGCCTCCCCAGCGCCGAGGCCCCTCGCTGCGGAGGAAGTCGACTTCTTCCATCCAAGCCTACCGACATTTGCCAATCAAATCTCATTAGCGTGACATTGGGCAAGTAAACCACCACGCCTGGCGCATGCCCTCATCCTCTTCCGCCAAGATTTCCATGTGGTCAAGGATTTCCGCCTTGAGCTCTTCGCCACTGCCGCCCTCATGGAGGGCTAAAGCATGGAAAAGACAATTTCCATCACCAACCACTTTCACAACACACATCGTCTTCACAGTAGGGGCATAGGCGGTTGCCATGATTTCACCTGGCATCAAGACAAGGCTGCTAAATGTAAAGTCAAACTCAAATGTTCGATCCGGACGGTTGCCTGCTGTGAGTATGATCGAATTGAAGGTAGCTTGAACGCTTTGATAGCTGAAAGCTGCGGTAAACAGACCAAAGGAACAAGTCTATATTCATATTGCCGCAAGCCGTTGTTGGTCCCGCACTGAAAATAAGGAACTTGCACAGCAAACCTTTGGCCAAACCTGCTTCCTTTTGCGCTCAGCTCTGAAATGCAAGGCTGTCATTCTTTGAGTGGCATTTGCGCTGAGGCCATGATGGTCCTGCCGCGTTCAAGGTCAAATCAAACGGGCTACAGAAACCAAACCTGAACTCTCTTTTGCAGCACAAGCAGCCGATTTGCGTCTGTTTAATTAACCCTGTCCTTGATTGGTCTTTGGAATTGGAAAGTTGATTTGTAAGCTCGAGCTAAACAATCCGCTGCGGTTACGAAGAGCCCATCGATTTTCCATTTCACTGACTGCATGTGGCTATGCACGTTGCTGAGCATGTGACCCCACGTTACAACGCTGGACTCTCTAGCGTCTGCCTGTTTCTAAGTTCTATAATCTGGTTGGAATACAAATGAATGAACAGAAAGACGATTGTGAAATGGTTTGACATTATCAAAAGGAATTGCTCGTTTCACGTCCTTAAACACTCGATGCAAAATGCAATGGCCCCGTTCTTGCTTAGCCAAGGCACCAAGCCGCAGCACAAAGATAAACGCAAAGAAAAAGGCACCATCACGTGGAAAATCTGCTGCCTCCAAATAACCGGCTGCAAAGCCAAATTACAAAGCCAAGGCGCCCTGCCGAGGCACACGCAAGCTCTCAGTATCCGCTGGCCAAAATTCAAGGCCAAGTTGCCCAAGCCAGGCCAAGACGCAAAGCCAAGAGCCAAGTTGCAAAGTCATCCACGCCGCCAAGTTGCAAGCCATTCTTACGGCCAAGAGGTAAAGCCAAGTTGCGAAACCAAGGTAGTTGCTGGCTCCTTCAAATTAGTCCCGAGATAAGGATTCCTCATCCCAGAGCTCAAGCAAGATAAGGATTCCTCATCCCAGAGCTAAAGCGAAGGAGCTGCTGGCTCCTTCAAATTAGTCCCGAGATAAAACTCATCCCAGAGCTAAAGCAAAGGAGCCCTGGCTCCTTCAAAATAGTCCCGAGATAAGGATTCCTCATCCCAGCGTTAAAGCGAAGGAGCTGCTGGCTCCTTCAATAGCCCCGAAATAAGGATCCCTCATCCCAGCACTAAAGCAAAGGAGCTGCTGGCTTCTGCAAAACAGTCCCGAGATAAGGATTCCTCATCCCAGAGCTAAAGGGATCTTGCAGCCAAGTTGCAAAAAAAAGGTGCCAAGCCAAGTCACACGTTGCCACTCTTGCGTGACCGAGATTCAAAGCCAAGTCGCAAAAGCCAATCTTGCGGCCAAGTTGCAAAGCCAAGTTACAAAGCCAAGACACCTTGCCGAGACACGAGTGGCCAGTCTATGCCCCCCAAGACGCAAACCCAAGTTGCAAAGCCAAGGCGCTGTGAAAGAGCTCCTGGCTCCTTCAAATTAGTCCCCGAGATAAGGATTCCTCATCCCAGAGCTAAAGCAAAGGAGCTGCTCTCTCCTTCAAATTAGTCCCGAGATAAGGATTCCCCATCCCAGAGCAACAGCGAAGGCGCTGCTGGCTCCTTCAAATTAGTCCCGAGATAAGGATTCCTCATTTCAGAGCTAAAGCGAGGCAGCTGCTGGCTCCTCCAAAAAAGTCCCGAGATAAGGATTCCTCATTCCAGAGCTGAAGGGGCTGCTGGCTCCTTCAAGTTAGTCCCGAGATAAGGATTCCTCATCCCAGAGCGAAAGAGAAGGAGCTGCTGGCTCCTTCAAATTAGCCCCGAAATAAAGATTCCGCCTCCCAGAGCTAAAGGGAAGGAGCTGCTGGCTCCTTCAAATTAGTCCCGAGATAAGGATTCCTCATCCCAGCGTTAAAGCGAAGGAGCTGCTGGCTCCTTCAAATTAGTCCCGAGATAAGGATTCCTCATTTCAGAGCTAAAGCGAAGCAGCTGCTGGCTCCTCCAAACTAGTCCCGAGATAAGGATTCCTCATTCCAGAGCTGAAGGGGCTGCTGGCTCCGTCAAATTAGTCCCGAGATAAGGATTCCTCATCCCAGAGCTAAAGAGAAGGAGCTGCTGGCTCCTTCAAATTAGTCCCGAGATAAGGATTCCTCATCCCAGAGCTAAAGGGAAGGAGCTGCTGGCTCCTTCAAATTAGTCCCGAGATAAGGATTCCGCATCCCAGCGGACCCCACGAAGGCACTGCGAAGCAAGCTTCAGGCCACGGGCCGGTCAAAGGAGCTGCTGGCAGTCCCGAGATAAGGATTCCTCATCCCAGAGCTAAAGGGAAGGAGCTGCTGGCTCCTTCAAATTAGTCCCGAGATAAGGATTCCGCATCCCAGAGGACCCCACGAAGGCACTGCGAAGCAAGCTTCAGGCCATGGGCCGGTCAAAGGAGCTGCTGGCTCCTTCAAATTAGTCCCGAGATAAGAATTCCTCATCCCAGAGCCAAAGCAAAGGAGCTGCTGGCTCCTTCAAATTAATCCCGAGATAAGGATTCCGCATCCCATGCACTGCGAAGCAAGCTTCAAGCCACGGGCCCGTCGAAGGAGCTGCTGGCTCCTTCAAATTAGTCCCGAGATAAGGATTCCTCATCCCAGAGCTAAAGGGAAAATTAGTCCCGAGATAAGGACCCCACGAAAGCACTGCGAAGCAAGCTTCAGGCCATGGGCCGGTCAAAGGAGCTGCTGGCTCTTTCAAAATAGTCCCGACATAAGGATTCCTCATCCCAGAGCTAAAGGGAAGGAGCTGCTGGCTCCTTCAAATTAGTCCCGAGATAAGGATTCCTCATCCCAGAGCTAAAGAGAAGGAGCTGCTGGCTCCTTCAAATTAGTCCCGAGATAAGGATTCCTCATCCCAGAGCTAAAGGGAAGGAGCTGCTGGCTCCTTCAAATTAGTCCCGAGATAAGGATTCTTCATCCCAGAGCTGAAGGGAAGGAGCTGCTGGCTCCTTCAAATTAGTCCCGAGATGAGGATTCCTCATCCCACAGCTAAAGGGAAGGAGCTGCTGAATTAGTCCCGAGATAAGGATTCCTCATCCCAGAGCTAAAGGGAAGGAGCTGCTGGCTCCTTCAAATTAGTCCCGAGATAAGGATTCCTCATCCCAGAGCTAAAGCAAAGGAGCTGCTGGCTCCTTCAAATTAGTCCCGAGATAAGGATTCCTCATCCCAGAGCTAAAGGGAAGGAGCTGCTGGCTCCTTCAAATTAATCCCGAGATAAGGAATCCTTATCCCAGAGCTAAAGAGAAGGAGCTGCTGGCTCCTTCAGGGAAGGAGCTGCTGGCTCCTTCAAATTAGTCCCGAGATAAGGATTCCTCATCCCAGAGCTCAAGCAAAGGAGCTGCTGGCTCCTTCAAATTAGTCCCGAGATAAGGATTCCGCATCCCAGGCACTGCGAAGCAAGCTTCAAGCCACGGGCCCGTCGAAGGAGCTGCTGGCTCCTTCAAATTAGTCCCGAGATAAGGATTCCTCATCCCAGAGCTAAAGGGAAGGAGCTGCTGGCTCCTTCAAATTAGTCCCGAGATAAGGTTTCCGCGTCCCAGAGGACCCCACGAAGGCACTGCGAAGCAAGCTTCAGGCCATGGGCCGGTTAAAGGAGCTGCTGGCTCTTTCAAATTAGTCCCGAGATAAGGATTCCTCATCCCAGAGCTAAAGGGAAGGAGTTGCTGGCTCCTTCAAATTAGTCCCAAGATAAGGATTCCTCATCCCAGAGCTAAAGGGAAGGAGCTGCTGGCTCCTTCAAATTAGTCCCGAGATAAGGATTCCTCATCCCAGAGCTAAAGGGAAGGAGCTGCTGGCTCCTTCAAATTAGTCCCGAGATAAGGATTCCTCATCCCAGAGTTAAAGGGAAGGAGCTGCTGGCTCCTTCAAATTAGTCCCGAGATAAGGATTCCTCATCCCAGACCTAAAAGGAAGGAGTTGCTGGCTCCTTCAAATTAGTCCCGAGATAAGGACCCAGAGCTAAAGGAAAGGAGCTGCTGGCTCCTTCAAATTAATCCCGAGATAAGGATTCCTCATCCCAGAGCTTAAAGGAAAGGAGCTGCTGGCTCCTTCAAATTAATCCCGAGATAAGGATTCCTCATCCCAAAGCTAAAGAGAAGGGGCTGCTGGCTCCTTCAGGGAAGGAGCTGTTGGCTTCTTCAAATTAGTCTCGAGATAAGGATTCCTCATCCCAGAGCTCAAGCAAAGGAGCTGCTGGCTCCTTCAAATTAGTCCCGAGATAAGGATTCCTCTTCCCAGAGATAAAGGGAAGGAGCTGCTGGCTCCTTCAAATTAGTCCCGAGATAAGGATTCCTCATCCCAGAGCTAAGAGGAAGGAGCTGCTGGCTCCTTCAAATTAGTCCCGAGATAAGGATTCCTCATCCCAGAGCTAAAGGGAAGGAGCTGCTGGCTCCTTCAAATTAATCCCGAGATAAGGATTCCTCATCCCAGAGATAGGCTGCTGGCTCCTTCAAACTAGTCCCGAGATAAGGATTCCGCATCCCAGGCACTGCGAAGTAAGCTTCAAGCCACGGGTTAGGGTTTAGGGTTTAGGGTTTAGGGTTAGGGTTTATAGAAGTTATATAGTGTCCATGTCCTAAAAAGATAGAAGTTATATAGGGTCCATGTCCTAAAAAGTTTTTCTAAAAAGTTTTGTTTTTTAACTTTTCTATATAACTTCTATTTAATCCAGCTCTTGAGGGTTTAGGGGTTTAGGGTTTAGGGTTTAGGGTTTAGGGTTTATAGAAGTTATATAGTGTCCATGTCCTAAAAAGTTTTTCTAAAAAGTTTTGTTTTTTAACTTTTCTATATAACTTCTATTTAATCCAGCTCTTGAGGGTTTAGGGTTTAGGGTTTATAGAAGTTATATAGTGTCCATGTCCTAAAAAGTTTTTCTAAAAAGTTTTGTTTTTTAACTTTTCTATATAACTTCTATTTAATCCAGCTCTTGAGGGTTTATAGAAGTTATATAGTGTCCATGTCCTAAAAAGTTTTTCTAAAAAGTTTTGTTTTTTAACTTTTCTATATAACTTCTATTTAATCTAGCTCTTGAGGGTTTAGGGTTTAGGGTTTAGGGTTTTAGGGTTTAAGGTTTAGGGTTTATAGAAGTTATATAGTGTTTATGTCCTAAAAAGTTTTTCTAAAAAAAATTGTTTTTTAATTATAGAAGTTATATAGTGTCCATGTCCTAAAAAGTTTTTCTATAGAAGTTATATAGTGTTTATGTCCTAAAAAGTTTTTCTAAAAAGTTTTGTTTTTTAATTATAGAAGTTATATAGTGTCCATGTCCTAAAAAGTTTTTCTAAAAAGTTTTGTTTTTTTAACTTTTCTATATAACTTCTATTTAATCCAGCTCTTGAGGGTTTAGGGTTTAGGGTTTATAGAAGTTATATAGTGTCCATGTCCTAAAAAGTTTTTCTAAAAAGTTTTGTTTTTTAACTTTTTTATATAACTTCTATTTAATCCAGCTCTTGAGGGTTTAGGGTTTAGGGTTTATAGAAGTTATATAGTGTCTATGTCCTAAAAAGTTTTTCTAAAAAGTTTTGTTTAGGGGTTTAGGGTTTAGGGTTTGGGTTTATAGAAGTTATATAGTGTCCATGTCCTAAAAAGGTTTTCTAAAAAGTTTTGTTTTTTAACTTTTCTATATAACTTCTATTTAATCCAGCTCTTGAGGGTTTATAGAAGTTATATAGTGTCCATGTCCTAAAAAGTTTTTCTAAATAGTGTTTATGTCCTAAAAAGTTTTTCTAAAAAGTTTTGTTTTTTAACTTTTCTATATAACTTCTATTTAATCCAGCTCTTGAGGGTTTAAGGGTTTAGGGTTTAGGGTTTATAGAAGTTATATAGTGTCCATGTCCTAAAAAGTTTTTCTAAAAAGTTTTGTTTTTTAACTTTTCTATATAACTTCTATTTAATCCAGCTCTTGAGGGTTTAGGGTTTTAGGGTTTAGGGTTTAGGGTTTATAGAAGTTTTAGGGTTTAGGGTTTATAGAAGTTATATAGTGTCCATGTCCTAAAAAGTTTTTCTAAAAAGTTTTGTTTTTTAACTTTTCTATATAACTTCTATTTAATCTAGCTCTTGAGGATAGAACTTATATAGTGTCTATGTCCTAAAAAGTTTTTCTAAAAAGTTTTGTTTTTTAACTTTTCTATATAACTTCTATTTAATCCAGCTCTTGAGGGTTTAGGGTTTTAGGGTTTAGGGTTTAGGGTTTATAGAAGTTTTAGGGTTTAGGGTTTAGGGTTTATAGAAGTTATATAGTGTCCATGTCCTAAAAAGTTTTTCTAAAAAGTTTTGTTTTTTAACTTTTCTATATAACTTCTATTTAATCCAGCTCTTGAGGATAGAACTTATATAGTGTCCATGTCCTAAAAAGTTTTTCTAAAAAGTTTTGTTTTTTTAATTTTTCTATATAATTTCTATTTAATCCAGCTCTTGAGGGTTTAGGGTTTTAGGGTTTAGGGTTTAGGGTTTTAGGGTTTAGGGTTTATAGAAGTTATATAGTGTCCATGTCCTAAAAAGTTTTTCTAAAAAGTTTTGTTTTTTAACTTTTCTATATAACTTCTATTTAATCCAGCTCTTGAGGGTTTATAGAAGTTATATAGTGTCCATGTCCTAAAAAGTTTTTCTAAAAAGTTTTGTTTTTTAATTTTTCTATATAACTTCTATTTAATCCAGCTCTTGAGGGTTTAGGGTTTAGGGTTTTAGGGTTTAGGGTTTAGGGTTTTAGGGTTTATAGAAGTTATATAGTGTCTATGTCCTAAAAAGTTTTTCTAAAAAGTTTTGTTTTTTAACTTTTCTATATAACTTCTATTTAATCCAGCTCTTTAGGGTTTTAGGGTTTAGGGTTTAGGGTTTAGGGTTTTAGGGTTTAGGGTTTTAGGGTTTCAGTGCGATGGGGCGGCGCGCGCCTGTTGTACCTAAACTACGACGGGGTTCGGGGTGTCCCCGAGCGGGGGTGTTCGAGGGGGTGGCAACCCCCTCGAATGGGTCAATGGAGGGGAGAGCGCGAGAGGGGTGGGGTGGGGGCCCCCTTTCGCTTAGGTCGCACCGCGCCGATTTTGTCGATTTTTAACGATCAGGAGGCGAAATCCGACCTAGGACTAACCATTCTGACAACCGGGAAAATTGTCCAAATGGCAATAGATTTTAATTGGAATTTATATAAAAATTGAAGAATTGAAAAGTTGAAAAAGTAAGGCGTCAACTTTTCAGGTTGGAGCTTTCAAATTCAAGGACAAATGTCAAGCTTGAACCCTAGGGCTCAAGTCTGCAAGCCAAGATGAAAAATTCAAAGATTGAAAGGAAAGGGCCCAATGTATAGGGCAAAAGTCAAACCCAATGCCTATTGGCTTTGCCAAGGCCTAGGTATAGCACAACCTAAGGCCCAAAGCCACTTGTAAAGGCCCAAGGCCCAAGCCCAAATCAATATGGCAAGGTGCGCGTTCAATAGTCAATATGGCAAAATTTAAAATCTATGTTGAAGCCAAAGAACCAAAGGCTAAGGTGAAAGTATAAATGCTAGGGTTTAGGGTTTAGGGTTTAGGGTTTATAGAAGTTATATAGTGTCCATGTCCTAAAAAGTTTTTCTAAAAAGTTTTGTTTTTTAACTTTTCTATATAACTTCTATTTAATCCAGCTCTTGAGGGTTTAGGGTTTAGGGTTTATAGAAGTTATATAGTGTCCATGTCCTAAAAAGTTTTTCTAAAAAGTTTTGTTTTTTAACTTTTCTATATAACTTCTATTTAATCCAGCTCTTGAGGGTTTAGGGTTTAGGGTTCAGGGTTTAGGGTTTAGGGTTTAGGGTTTATAGAAGTTATATAGTGTCCATGTCCTAAAAAGTTTTTCTAAAAAGTTTTGTTTTTTAACTTTTCTATATAACTTCTATTTAATCCAGCTCTTGAGGGTTTAGGGTTTAGGGTTCAGGGTTTAGGGTTTAGGGTTTATAGAAGTTATATAGTGTCCATGTCCTAAAAAGTTTTTCTAAAAAGTTTTGTTTTTTAACTTTTCTATATAACTTCTATTTAATCCAGCTCTTGAGGGTTTAGGGTTTAGGGTTTAGGGTTTAGGGTTTAGGGTTTATAGAAGTTATATAGTGTCCATGTCCTAAAAAGTTTTTCTAAAAAGTTTTGTTTTTTAACTTTTCTATATAACTTCTATTTAATCCAGCTCTTGAGGGTTTAGGGTTTAGGGTTTAGGGTTTAGGGTTTAGGGTTTAGGGTTTATAGAAGTTATATAGTGTCCATGTCCTAAAAAGTTTTTCTAAAAAGTTTTGTTTTTTAACTTTTCTATATAATTTCTATTTAATCCAGAAGTTATATAGAAAAGTTAAAAAACAAAACTTTTTAGAAAAACTTTTTAGGACATGGACACTATATAGTTTTTCTAAAAAGTTTTGTTTTTTAACTTTTCTATATAATTTCTATTTAATCCAGAAGTTATATAGAAAAGTTAAAAAACAAAACTTTTTAGAAAAACTTTTTAGGACATGGACACTATATAACTTCTATAGAAGTTATATAGTGTCCATGTCCTAAAAAATTTTTCTAAAAAGTTTTGTTTTTTAATTTTTCTATATAACTTCTATTTAATCCAGCTCTTGAGGGTTCAGGGTTTAGGGTTTAGGGTTCAGGGTTTAGGGTTTAGGGTTTAGGGTTTAGGGTTTAGGGTTTAGGGTTTAGGGTTTAGGGTTCAGGGTTTAGGGTTCAGGGTTTAGGGTTTAGGGTTTATAGAAGTTATATAGTGTCCATGTCCTAAAAAGTTTTTCTAAAAAGTTTTGTTTTTTAACTTTTCTATATAACTTCTATTTAATCCAGCTCTTGAGGGTTTAGGGTTCAGGGTTTAGGGTTTAGGGTTTAGGGTTTAGGGTTTAGGGTTTAGGGTTTAGGGTTTAGGGTTTATAGAAGTTATATAGTGTCCATGTCCTAAAAAGTTTTTCTAAAAAGTTTTGTTTTTTAACTTTTCTATATAACTTCTATTTAATCCAGCTCTTGAGGGTTTATAGAAGTTATATAGTGTCCATGTCCTAAAAAGTTTTTCTAAAAAGTTTTGTTTTTTAACTTTTCTATATAACTTCTATTTAATCCAGCTCTTGAGGGTTTAGGGTTTAGGGTTCAGGGTTTAGGTTTTAGGGTTTAGGGTTTATAGAAGTTATATAGTGTC
>CAXIVM010001703.1:20717-53847 GCA_964035705.1 Porites rus | reverse complement strand
CCCCCTCTCAGGTGGCTTTCAAGACATGCCATCCTTCCAACTGCGTACAGGTACTTTAAACAGTTCCGGCGTACCAAGGACCTTGAAGGCGTGGTTTCAAGCCAAACCTTACTCTCCCCTTAACCACCGTAGAAACAGCAAATGGATTATTTTTTTTTTTCACGTTAGTGGACCTGTCCCGAATTGTCGTTGCACGGGCTGTCAGTTTCTTTGTTAGTTGTTGTGTGTCGAGCTTCCATGTTAGTGAGCCCTGGACTTGTTTTTGTCACGGTAGAAACTGAGAGCTCCATTTTAGATTATTTCCATGTTAGTGAGCTCTGGACTTGTTTCTGTCACTGGACACCGGTGGAAGCTGAGAGCTACTGCACATTTTAGATTATTTCCATGTTAGTGAGCTCTGGACTTGTTTCTGTCACTGGACACCGGTGGAAGCTGAGAGCTACAGCACATTTTAGACTATTTCCATGTTAGTGAGCTCTGGACTTGGTTCTGTCACTGGACACTGAAGCTGAGAGCTACAGCACATTTTAGACTATTTCCATGTTAGTGAGCTCTGGACTTGTTTCTGTCACTGGACACTGAAGCTGAGAGCTACAGCACATTTTAGACTATTTCCATGTTAGTGAGCTCTGGACTTGTTTCTGTCACTGGACACCGGTGGAAGCTGAGAGCTACAGCACATTTTAGACTATTTCCATGTTAGTGAGCTCTGGACTTGGTTCTGTCACTGGACACTGAAGCTGAGAGCTACAGCACATTTTAGACTATTTCCATGTTAGTGAGCTCTGGACTTGTTTCTGTCACTAAACACTGAAGCTGAGAGCTACAGCACATTTTAGACTATTTCCATGTTAGTGAGCTCTGGACTTGTTTCTGTCACTGGACACCGAAGCTGAGAGCTACAGCACATTTTAGACTATTTCCATGTTAGTGAGCTCTGGACTTGTTTCTGTCACTGGACACCGGTGGAAGCTGAGAGCTACTGCACATTTTAGACTATTTCCATGTTAGTGAGCTCTGGACTTGTTTCTGTCACTGGACACCGGTGGAAGCTGAGAGCTACAGTAGAGTATCCGTGTTAGTCTTTGTTCGTCCTGTTCGTCCTTGGTCGGGGCAATGAGAGCCGCCTCCTTCTGTAGTTTGGCTTCAGCCTGGGGGGTTGTAGCCATGTCGTTGGTTGATGATGATGACCTTGCAGCTGAGCTTCATGCTGTGGAGGTAATCAAGAGATCACCGAATTCAGTTGCTTGCCTTTCAAGTTTGTTGGGAAAAATGTTTTTGAACTTTGGACAGGTACAGTACTGTAGTTTTACAGTCTGTCTGAGGTTCAGCGGAGGGTGAACCAGAAATCACCTTCCCACTATTCAGTGCTCCCTGCAGAGTCGGCAGCCCCTTGACGCAGATGTTGAAGCAAAGTGTCTGCTGCCACGCGCACATCTACAATATACAGTAGTTTTGATATGTGCAAGCAGCATCATACAATAGATTTCCATGTTAGCCTATATCCAAGGCAAAGCGTGATCCCATTGTCAACACTGGCAAGGGCACCCTTCCCAATGGGCAACCTTTTGTGAAAGGGTGGCCAAAAGAGAGGGTGGCGGTCAAGTTGGCATCTACTCCATCTCAGTCAATCACAGAAGCTGCCCGCTGGTGTGAATTTGTGCCTTGTCAGGGACTTGCTGCAGGAGCTTGCGCAAAAGGGAAAGCATGTGTCCTTACGAGTTCACAGTTTCCATCTTTGTTGGGTGGTGGCGGGGCCAGCCCTTGTTTGCCCAATGTAGGCTGTGAATGGAGCTCGCGTTTTTGCTGCTGGATTGGACGGCCGTCCGCTTTTGCGATTTGGTGGTGAGCTTCGAACGTCATCTTTCTTTAGCGGGTTTCTTGACTAGAGATACTGGAGTTCAAACCAAAAAGCACAAACATGGCAACTCTAGCGACTCGTAGCATGCTGTGAAGAACACAGCTTGATCTTGTAACGGGGTGCAATGAGGTTGGATGCAGCTTGCAGGGCGGCTAAGATCATCGAGGGGAAAGCAGGCTGCTCCGCTTCCTTCAAGATAGTGTCTTTGTTGAATTGCACGCGGGAGTCAGCCAACTCATGTACTACTGCAAGACAAAGTGCCGGTGGGCTGGGGTATGGTAGACCAAATTAACATGGAAACGTATGCAGCATTGAGGACCAAAAACATCCAAACAAATAGTGGGAAGGCTAAAAACACACACAAAGCACAACAATTTCCATGTAAGGACACGATTGAATTTACACAGCTGAGGTGTGTTCATGCGACAATGATCCACATGTCCAAGCCGGACTATTGAAAGATCGATTTTTTCGAGGCCACTGCTTGTTTGGCAACGTTTCTTGCCAAGCTTGGATGATACCATCATCACTCATGGATGGCAGCAGTACCAGTTGACATGTTAGTTCTATTGGATCCTGCAGCCAAGTGGGTCTGAATGAGCCAAGGTTCTTGACACCTTGGATCCACAAACAAGAAAGCGAGTGGAGACAGCAGAGGGCATGGACCAGATCCGGCACGCTCTTTCTGGTGCAGAGTTTGTGACACGATGTGCTTGTCTCCGCCACCCTTTGAAAGCTGGGGGTTGCCTTGTTCCTTACAATGTTGATCTTGCCGATTGGTTGCAGATCAACATGCAATGACAGTTGTTGCGGGCTGTTTGCTTTACTGTGCTTACTGTACCCTGGTGGCTAACATAGAAACCGTTCGCAACCAAGGACTTATCCGCAGTGTCATGCAAGGATGACAGTCTCATGGGCAAGCTCAAGAAGGGTGATGGTGCGGGACGCCGTGCAGCTCTCACCCACTTTGAGTCCGAGGGGGTGTTTCCATGTTAGTGTTAACATGTTGTTGTTGTTGTTGTTGTTGTTGTCACCGTCATAGTCACTAGCTGTTCTCTTTCAGTTTCTTTGTTGGTCCATTGGCCCTGCTCAGATTCCAACTAAAAAGCGGGACCAAGCTGATGCTCCTGGAAAACGTTGTTACAGGGGACATTCACAAGCATACTGCAGAATGGCTTTCTCGAGATGGCACGTGTGACATTAGAGTACTCCATTGTTCCACTGATGACAGTGGATATGGCGGCTGTCGTCGGTACAGGGCTTGGAGTCTTTGGTTGAACTTCAGGGGCAAATGTAAGCGTGAACTTGGGACACATACACAGCAAAAACTAACATGGAAACTCCTCCATACCAAAAGGTAGCCAATGAGTTTCCAAGTGCCAGCTCAGGACTGTTGCTCTCAGACGTGACGCTGGGAGATGGCTGGCTGAACCCCAGGAGTGCTATGATAGAATCCGCGATACACTGAACAAGAAGCAAGTTGGGATTCCTGATCTGTTTTGGTGCGATGATCGTGACATGCTTCCTAGCTTTACCATGTGTGCTGTGGCAACTGTACTGTAGTTGCAATGGCTGCAAAAGTTGTAAGGAGTCATTCTCGTGTGGATGTGGGGTTTGCTAGGTTAGTCTACCGTACTCTTCAAAGGACTCTTCAATATACTGTAAATACTGTATAAAAGTTACTGTATATATTGGTATACAATAACATGACAGTGTTTTGCTGCCAAGGCTTTTGGAAGAGAGGAGACAGTGTGCAACAAAGAACAAAGACCCCGAGAGTTCTTTTGAGCCCATACCTTAGCCCCATTACTGTAAGCGTTCTGGCAGTACTGTAGTTTATGGACAAGGTTTCTTTGATGACATGATTTGGTAATGAAATTACTGTAATCGGGATTCAATTTGATTCACAGGCAAATGCTGAGCGAGTTTGAGAAGCAGAATGTGCAAGCTGCTTGGAAGAAGCTGGACGAGGACGTTCAAACAAACATGGAACCTTTACTCTATCAATCCTGTGTGTGCCAACATTGGTATTTTGTCCTGGTGCAGGATTCCAACTTGGCTGCCAACAAGGAGGTGCATGTTTGCGTCCCACAGCAGGGCACACTACGGATGAAGAAGACGGGGCCAAACAGGCTAGGTGCATTTTTTGACAACAGTACTGTACTGTACAGTAAGTTTAGGATCCGGGTATTCATTTTGTGTTGCAAGTACGGACCAGTGTCTATGTTAGTGTTTAAGCCTCTTGATTGGAGACTGGAAGGTCACTACCGACATTTACAACTGTTGACCACCTGTACCACCGGGAAAAGAACAGATGGATGACTGCTGTTGAAAAGCTGTGTGCTTTGGGCTTCCCGGCCAAGCAAAGTGTGGCAGATGTCTATGGCTGTGAGCCTTGGCTACTGTACCCAAATATCGACTCCAATCCCTTGCAGTAGAAGAACACATTGTACTGTAACCTTCCAAACCAACACTGGCAGTTTCTTAGTTTGTTTGTCTACTGGTGGAAAAGGCAGTTTGCTGCTTTTTGGAGACAAACAGGGTCATTCACCAATTGTATGTTCCATTTTCTCCATAGGAACTGATGGACATTTCTGCTTGGACACATCTTCACGCTCGGTGTGGAAATTCACAGCATCTTCCACAATCAGCACTTTGGTCAGAACTGGCATGGAAAGTGACAGATGCCATGTTAGGGCGTTGTCTTGATTCTTTGAGTCCAGGCTTTTCTCAGCCTAATTACATACAGTACTGCAGGCAGCAGTGCTGCTCTCCGTGCTGGCAACTGTGGAATTCTACACTCCCTTCAACATTCCACGAGCAATGCCGGAGTCCTCTTTTGTGGTGAAGACTCAGGCCAATGGACTTTGCCTGTGGTCTTGTTTGTTTTTGGCTGCTGGCGCAACTCGAAGGGAGAAGTACTTCTGGATCATCCGCCAGAGAAACTCTTCAGGGTTTGGTGATCCAGGCAATGACCAAAAGGAAGCCAAGACAGTCCAAACCTGGGCACTGTCCTTGAACGATGGAAACGTCCCCGAAGGGTGCCGGCTGCGCATTCTGAAGGGAGAATCAGCAGTTCATGAAGACATTGCTTCTTGACTTATATAAAACCCTTGTAAGAGGAAACATCCTTGTAAGAGGAAACGTTTTTTGGGGACAGCGGTCCATGACATGGCTATGTTTGTTTGTTGGTTGGTTGGGGGACGGACACAATGATTGTCAGGTTTTGCGTGTCCATTCATGGAGACCCTATGAATTTATTGTAGGTTGCCATGTTAGTGGTGGGCGGGCGTGGGTCCACTTTCATTTCGAGTCAAGCAGCGAACTGTCAGGAATGGGCCAGCAGGACATTGAAGGTCAGGCTCATGATTTTGACTGGTACGAAGATGCCAAACACATTCCCAACTCAGACTGTGCCTGTCAATGTTGGAGTCGAAGAGTCTGATTGGGAACCAGTCTTCATTTGGAGCCATCAAGTCAGTGACGGAGCTGGCAAGGGCGCTGAACACTTTGACTACATTTGTCAGGCAGGGGCCCTTTACTAATAGAACAAGGGGCATGTGTGTATGTCATGACAACCTTTGCATCCCAGAATTGCTATGTTAGTTGTGACAGGACACATCCTTCTTCTCTGATGAGCCCTTGCCAGATGAAGAAGCTGCAGATCCTGCCAAGGATGCTGCTCAGATTCGTGTAAAGAAGGAGAAGGTGGATCATCCGAAGGCCACCGCCGAGTATTGCCAAACAAAGCGGGCTGAGACAAAACAGCAGTTTCTTGAACAGTTACCCGAGGATCTGAGGTCCGAACTTTCATCTGTAAAAGGTGTTGGAAGGAATTCCGACGATGACGGTTGGGACATTGGAATGCCCGCTGGCCAGAAGCTGACTGTTTTTGACAAGGACTTGCTGACTGGGGGTGGGTGGGGGTGGATGGTTGCAGGGTTTCGAGCAGTTCCTTCCCAACAATAAACATGTAAACTTCCAGAACCTTGGCGGACCCGCCTCTCCTCAGGACTTTGAGAGTAATCGTGAGTCAATTGGCAGTGTGGTCTTGTGTGTGGCCAAGAAGCGGGATCAGTTGCGAGCATCCTACACCGCCAAGAGGATGCAGGATCTCTGGGAGATGGCTAGGTGCCACGGCATCAAGTGTGCCAAGCGCAAGCAGGTCGTTTTGGACAATTTGATCACGCACGAATGCTGGAACCCGAGTGAGTTGCCAAGGTTGTTCACTCCTTAAGTGAGCTCAAAATGAAACCGGTTTTCTAGGGAAATATTCCTATCTATTGTATTCCTAACAATCCTGAATTCCTCCACCCTAGCTGGCAACTTGTCATGTCGAGCCACTCTTGCTCGTGACTTGATCGGGCAAGGTCAGACAATGCTATCGGAGGACCTTGATCTCTTCAAGCAGCAACAGGAGTCTGAGGGAAGGAGTGGTAGTTGGGCAGACTACTGTCCCTTTTTTGTCGGGACACATTGGGAGATAAGGCCAACCGTTGCCAGGTTAGTAATCTCTAGTTTTGACACTGCGTTTAAAACGGGAACACAGGATTCAATTGGTTGTGATGTGCGGTGACAAGAGGCTCTACTGCATCTGTTGTAGCAACTGGTCATGACGGCCAATCAAAACATACCTGTAGGTTTCCATGTTTGCGCATCAGTGCCGGATTGATTGTTCACCTGCGTGTAAACAGACTGGCTGGCTCAATTGGGTGAGACCCTAGTCACCTGTACTGGCCTGTTGTGTAGTTGTCCATCCCATGTTGCCGCTACTGGATTCGCAGTACATCGCGCTGATCCTACATGTGCTTCTCCTACTCCTCGCTGGATTTGTGGTGTTGATGTGGCAGAGTGGCGATGGCGATGTTGTGAAAGGCAAGGATGATGGCAGAATCACAGTGGTGGCCCCGGACGCGACAGAGATGCCGGTGGCCACACTACTGCGTTTACCACTGCCCCCGGACTCGGACTATGATTCGCCTTCACCACGTGCACCAGAGTCACCAAGCTCCAGCTCATGCTCTAGTTGGGAGATGGACAGCCCGGGTGGCAGGCACA
The DNA here is from genome assembly GCA_964035705.1 of Porites rus. Classification (NCBI taxonomy): domain Eukaryota; kingdom Metazoa; phylum Cnidaria; class Anthozoa; order Scleractinia; family Poritidae; genus Porites; species Porites rus. Next base: position 46,928 of record CAXIVM010001703.1, on the reverse strand, counting down.
ATCGCAGAGTCAAGCTCAGGCGACCCCGACGGGCTTTTATCTGACTCTGTCCTAATGACAAGTGCATCGGGAAAATGTGGCGGGCTCTTCTGAATTGCTTCAGTGATGTACAACCCAGACTAACCTGGAACTCTTCCAGTGTTCATACCCCTCTCATTCTACAGAGCCCCCTTGCAGGGTGGACGCATGGGCATATACAGATTGCTGTGTATATACTGTACTGTATATATATATAGAATGTGGTTACTGTAAAGATTCCACAAAAGGAAACACGCCTGTAGGTTTCCGTGTTTGTGCATCAGTGTGCGTTGGACTACGCTTCCCTGTTTTTGCAGGAGTCTGCAAAGGCTACTGCATCGTCGGAAGCTAGCCGCCAGGAAACTGACCGGTTCAAGCAGTTATATACTGTAGCGTTTGTTGTCTTCGTAGATCGGCTGTGTTTTGCATCCAATAGCTCCGTCATGTTCCTTCCCTCCTGCCTCTTCCTTAGACTCTACTGATTCTGCCTCCAGGACCCTCCAGATCTTTGCAAGACAGCTCCGCCATCCAGTGCTCCAATGAAGGAGCAGCATACAAGACGCGTTTTTTTATTTGAACAAAACACAACATCCACATGTTCCAAGTTAGTTCAGCAGTGTGTGTTGGACCTTCCTGATACTGTAGTTTGCTCATACTACAACAAAGTTGTGGCCAGGAAGTGTCAGATCCGTCCAAAGAAGCTCAACCTGCCAGTGCTCCAACCGAGGAGCGCCGGCAAGAGTTGCTTCTTTATTGAAGCAAACACCACATGTTCCATGATAGTTCAGTAGTGGACTTTAGTTCTCTAGTTCCGTTTTTGTTCCACAAAGGATGCAACGGCTACATCTCCAAAAGCTCCTGGCCCGGAAGAGGACTGCTCCAAGCAGTTGTCATTGGACTTGCAAGGTTTCCATGTTAGGTGGTCTTGACTTGTTTTTGAGATCCCTTGTTGTCAGAGAGTAGTTCTGACTTCATTCCTTCCTGTTACTGTAGTTTGCTCACACCACAATACAGTTTTGGCCAGGAAGTGTCAGATCCGTCCAAAGAAGCTCAACCTGCCAGTGCTCCAACCGAGGAGCGCCGGCAAGAGTTGCTTCTTTATCGCAACAAACACAGCATGTTCCATGTTAGTGCAGCAGGACTTTAGTTGTCAACAGTAGTTCCATTTTTTCCACAAAGGATGCAACGGCTACATCTGCAAAAGCTCCTGACTCAGAAAAGGACTGCTCCAAGCAGCTTTCATTTGAGTTGCATGGTTTCCATGTTAGTAGGTTTTGGCATGTTACAGCTCCTGTTGAACTTCCTTCCTCCCTGAGTGTTCTTTTGCTCAAACTGCAAAGAAGTTGTGGCCAGGAAGTGTCAGATCCGTCCCAAAGAAGCTCAACCTGCCAGTGCTCCAACCGAGGAGCGCCGGCAAGAGTTGCTTCTTTATCACAACAAACACAGCATGTTCCATGTTAGTGCAGCAGGACTTTAGTTGTCAACAGTAGTTCCGCTTTTTCCACAAAGGATGCAACGGCTACATCTGCAAAAGCTCCTGACTCAGAAAAGGACTGCTCCAAGCAGGTTTCGTTTGATTTGCATGGATTCCATGTTAGTAGGTTTTGGCCTGTTACAGCTCCTGTTGAGCTTCCTTCCTCCCTGAGTGTTTGTTTGTTCAGACTGTGACTAAATTTTGACCAGGAAGTGTCAGAACCGTTAAGAGAAGCTCAACCTGCCAGTGCTCCAACCGAGGAGGCAGCTGAACTACAAAAGCAACACACCAAAGTAGATGGCACAACTCAGTAGGTGATGCATCCACCACGATTACTTTGGAGGTTGGGAGGATGGACCCAGACGAGGCCTTCGGACTACGACTTTGGATCATGATGCAGGATGAGGAGCCTGATTTTTACTGTACGTGCTGGGTACTGTACTGTATATGTTGTTACTCTAAAGATTCCACAAAAGGAAACGCGCCTGTAGGTTTCCATGTTTGTGCATCAGCGTGCGTTGGACTACGCTTCCCTAAATACTGTAGCGTTTGTTGTCTTCGTAGATCGGCTGTGTTTTGCGTCCAATAGTTCTCTACTACTGCTGCCTCCAGGACCCTCCAAATCTTTGCAAGACAGCTCCGCCATCCAGTGCTCCAATGAAGGAGCAGCATACAAGACGTGATTTTTTATGTGAACGAAAGACAACTTCCACATGTTCCAAGTTAGTTCAGCAGTGTGTGTTGGACCTTCCTGATACTGTAGTTTGCTCAGACTACAACAAAGTTTGTGGCCAGGAAGTGTCAGATCCGTCCAAAGAAGCTCAACCTGCCAGTGCTCCAACCGAGGAGCGCCGGCAAGAGTTGCTTCTTTATCGCAACAAACACAGCATGTTCCATGTTAGTGCAGCAGGACTTTAGTTGTCAACAGTAGTTCCGTTTTTTCCACAAAGGATGCAACGGCTACATCTGCAAAAGCTCCTGACTCAGAAAAGGACTGCTCCAAGCAGCTTTCATTTGATTTGCATGGATTCCATGTTAGTAGGTTTTGGCCTGTTACAGCTCCTGTTGAACTTCCTTCCTCCCTGAGCGTTCTTTTACTCACACTGCAATGAAGTTTTGGCCAGGAAGCGTCAGATCCGTCCAAAGAAGCTCAATCTGCCAGCGCTGCGACCGAGGAGCGCCGGCAAGAGTTGCTTCTTTATTGGAGCAAGCACCACATGTTCCATGTTAGTTCAGTAGTGGACTTTAGTTGTCTAGTTCCGTTTTTGTTCCACAAAGGATGCAACGGCTACATCTCCAAAAGCTCCTGGCCCGGAAGAGGACTGCTCCAAACAGTTGTCATTTGAGTTGCATGGTTTCCATGTTAGTAGGTTTTGGCCTGTTACAGCTCCTGTTGAACTTCCTTCCTCCCCGAGTGTTCTTTCGCTCAAACTGCAATGAAGTTGTGGCCAGGGAGTGTCAGATCCGTCCAAAGAAGCTCAATCTGCCAGCGCTGCAACCGAGGAGCGCCAGCAAGAGTTGCTTCTTTATTGGAGCAAACACCACATGTTCCATGTTAGTTCAGCAGTGGACTTTAGTTGTCTAGTTCCGTTTTTGTTCCACAAAGGATGCAACGGCTACATCTCCAAAAGCTCCTGGCCTGGAAGAGGACTGCTCCAAGCAGTTGTCATTTGAGTTGCACGGTTTCCTTGTTAGTAGGTTTTGGCCTGTTACAGCTCCTGTTGAACTTCCTTCCTCCCTGAGTGTTCTTTTGCTCACGCTGCAATGAAGTTTTGGCCAGGAAGTGTCAGATCCGTCCAAAGAAGCTCAATCTGCCAGTGCTGCAACCGAGGAGCGCCGGCAAGAGTTGCTTCTTTATTGGAGCAAACACCACATGTTCCATGTTAGTTCAGTAGTGGACTTTAGTTGTCTAGTTCCGTTTTTGTTCCACAAAGGATGCAACGGCTACATCTCCAAAAGCTCCTGGCCCGGAAGAGGACTGCTCCAAGCAGTTGTCAATTGAGTTGCATGGTTTCCATGTTAGTAGGTTTTGGCCTGTTACAGCTCCTGTTGAACTTCCTTCCTCCCTGAGTGTTCTTTTGCTCAACCTGCAATGAAGTTTTGGCCAGGAAGTGTCAGATCCGTCCAAAGAAGCTCAATCTGCCAGTGCTGCAACCGAGGAGCGCCGGCAAGAGTTGCTTCTTTAGTGGAACAAACGTTGGTTCAGCAGTGGACTTTAGTTGTCTAGTTCCGTTTTTGTTCCACAAAGGATGCAACGGCTACATCTCCAAAAGCTCCTGGCCCGGAAGAGGACTGCTCCAAGCAGTTGTCGTTGGATTTGCATGGATTCCATGTTAGTAGGTTTTGGCCTGTTACAGCTCCCGTTGAACCTCCTTCCTCCCTCAGTGTTTGTTTGTTCAGACTGCGGCTAAATTTTGACCAGGGAATGTCAGATCCGGTCAAAGAAGCTCAACCTGCCAGTGTTCCAACCAGGAGCAAGCACCACATGTTCCATGTTAGTTCAGCAGTGGACTTTAGTTGTCTAATCCCATCCACCTATAAAAAAAAACGGGCCCCCCCGTTAATAAGGAAACCTCGGTCGCATTTTTTTAAATAGGGGGTCCCTGAAATCGGGGGTCCAAAATAGGGTCACCTGGAAAGAGTATCACCAAAAGTAACCCAGGAAAATTTTCTATAAAATCCTTTATTAAACTCGTATCAAAAATGCAAAAAACCTACAGATCGAAGGGTCTTCCTTTTCCCCCTACAAAAACCTTCATTAGAATAGTGATTCTTCAGTACACTAACAGCTTAAAGCTTTCGAAAGGTGATGTCGCTGTGCCATGCGGTGTTGCATGACCTCGCTGGCAAGTGCGCTTGCGTGAGTCTGTGCCATTGGGGGAAGGAAAGCCTGCTGGTGTAAGCGCGGCGTGTCATGGTGGATAGACAGGGCGGACAGAGGTGGGCAGTTACGGTTGTTTTTGGAACCTAATGAGAAAAACCCCTCCAAAATCGGCCATGTTGGTAGTTTAGTAGCGGCTTGAAAGAGCGGTAATTTAAAAACAAATATAAACCGTACTTAGGGGGATCCGACATGACTTTTTTAATAGGAGTCCGTTTTTTTACTAGGTACTCGGGATTAGTTCCGTTTTTGTTCCACAAAGGATGCAACGGCTACGTCTCCAAAAGCTCCTGGCCCGGAAGAGGACTGCTCCAAGCAGTTGTCATTGGACTTGCAAGGTTTCCATGTTAGTAGGTTTTGGCCTGTTACAACTCCTGTAGGAAGTGTCCGAACCGTTAGAAGAAGCTCAATCTGAGGAGCGCTGGCAAGAGTTGTAGCAAAGATTTGCGTGCGCTCATTCTCTCCTTCCTTCCTCCCGCTTTTCTTCGAGACTGCACTGACATCTTCCAGGACCCTCCAGATCTGTGCAAGGCAGCTCTACCAAGCAGTGCTCGAGTGGAGGAGACTTGTTTTGACAAAAAACACCACATTTGCTATGTTAGCGCAGCAGTGCGTGTTGGACTTTAGTTGCCCAGTTCTGTTTTTGATCAGCTTCATCTACAGAATCTACTGTAGGGGCCGGGACAAGGACTGCTCCAAGCAGTTGTCATTGGATTTGCAAGGTTTCCATGTTAGGTGATCTTGACTTGTTTTTGAGATCCCTTGTTGTCAGAGAGTAGTTCTGACTTCATTCCTTCCTGTCACTGTAGTTTGCTCAGACTACAATGAAGTTTTGGCCAGGAAGTGTCAGATCCGTCCAAAGAAGCTCAACCTGCCAGTGCTCCAACCGAGGAGCGCTGGCAAGAGTTGCTTCTGCATTGGAACAAACACCACATGTTCCATGTTAGTTAGCTCAGCAGTGGACTTTATATAGTTGTCTAGTTCCCTTTTGTTCCACAAAGGATGCAACGGCTACATCTCCAAAAGCTCCTGGCCCGGAAGAGGACTGCTCCAAGCAGTTGTCATTGGACTTGCAAGGTTTCCATGTTAGGTGGTCTTGACTTGTTTTTGAGATCCCTTGTTGTCAGAGAGTAGTTCTGACTTCATTCCTTCCTGTTACTGTAGTTTGCTCACACTACAATACAGTTTTGGCCAGGAAGTGTCAGATCCGTCCAAAGAAGCTCAATCTGCCAGCGCTCCAACCGAGGAGCGCCGGCAAGAGTTGCTTCTTTAGTGGAACAAACACCACATGTTCCATGTTAGTTCAGTAGTGGACTTTAGTTGTCTAGTTCCGTTTTTGTTCCACAAAGGATGCAACGGCTACATCTCCAAAAGCTCCTGGCCCGGAAGAGGACTGCTCCAAGCAGTTGTCATTTGAGTTGCATGGTTTCCATGTTAGTAGGTTTTGGCCTGTTACAGCTCCTGTTGAACTTCCTTCCTCCCTGAGTGTTCTTTTGCTCACGCTGCAATGAAGTTTTGGCCAGGAAGTGTCAGATCCGTCCAAAGAAGCTCAATCTGCCAGTGCTGCAACCGAGGAGCGCCGGCAAGAGTTGCTTCTTTAGTGGAACAAACGTTGGTTCAGCAGTGGACTTTAGTTGTCTAGTTCCGTTTTTGTTCCACAAAGGATGCAACGGCTACATCTCCAAAAGCTCCTGGCCCGGAAGAGGACTGCTCCAAGCAGTTGTCGTTGGATTTGCATGGATTCCATGTTAGTAGGTTTTGGCCTGTTACAGCTCCCGTTGAACCTCCTTCCTCCCTCAGTGTTTGTTTGTTCAGACTGCGGCTAAATTTTGACCAGGGAATGTCAGATCCGGTCAAAGAAGCTCAACCTGCCAGTGTTCCAACCAGGAGCAAGCACCACATGTTCCATGTTAGTTCAGCAGTGGACTTTAGTTGTCTAATCCCATCCACCTATAAAAAAAAACGGGCCCCCCCGTTAATAAGGAAACCTCGGTCGCATTTTTTTAAATAGGGGGTCCCTGAAATCGGGGGTCCAAAATAGGGTCACCTGGAAAGAGTATCACCAAAAGTAACCCAGGAAAATTTTCTATAAAATCCTTTATTAAACTCGTATCAAAAATGCAAAAAACCTACAGATTGAAGGGTCTTCCTTTTCCCCCTACAAAAACCTTCATTAGAATAGTGATTCTTCAGTACACTAACAGCTTAAAGCTTTCGAAAGGTGATGTCGCTGTGCCATGCGGTGTTGCATGACCTCGCTGGCAAGTGCGCTTGCGTGAGTCTGTGCCATTGGGGGAAGGAAAGCCTGCTGGTGTAAGCGCGGCGTGTCATGGTGGATAGACAGGGCGGACAGAGGTGGGCAGTTACGGTTGTTTTTGGAACCTAATGAGAAAAACCCCTCCAAAATCGGCCATGTTGGTAGTTTAGTAGCGGCTTGAAAGAGCGGTAATTTAAAAACAGATATAAACCGTACTTAGGGGGATCCGACATGACTTTTTTAATAGGAGTCCGTTTTTTTACTAGGTACTCGGGATTAGTTCCGTTTTTGTTCCACAAAGGATGCAACGGCTACGTCTCCAAAAGCTCCTGGCCCGGAAGAGGACTGCTCCAAGCAGTTGTCATTGGACTTGCAAGGTTTCCATGTTAGTAGGTTTTGGCCTGTTACAACTCCTGTAGGAAGTGTCCGAACCGTTAGAAGAAGCTCAATCTGAGGAGCGCTGGCAAGAGTTGTAGCAAAGATTTGCGTGCGCTCATTCTCTCCTTCCTTCCTCCCGCTTTTCTTCGAGACTGCACTGACATTTTCCAGGACCCTCCAGATCTGTGCAAGGCAGCTCTACCAAGCAGTGCTCGAGTGGAGGAGACTTGTTTTGACAAAAAACACCACATTTGCTATGTTAGCGCAGCAGTGCGTGTTGGACTTTAGTTGCCCAGTTCTGTTTTTGATCAGCTTCATCTACAGAATCTACTGTAGGGGCCGGGACAAGGACTGCTCCAAGCAGTTGTCATTGGATTTGCAAGGTTTCCATGTTAGGTGATCTTGACTTGTTTTTGAGATCCCTTGTTGTCAGAGAGTAGTTCTGACTTCATTCCTTCCTGTCACTGTAGTTTGCTCAGACTACAATGAAGTTTTGGCCAGGAAGTGTCAGATCCGTCCAAAGAAGCTCAACCTGCCAGTGCTCCAACCGAGGAGCGCTGGCAAGAGTTGCTTCTGCATTGGAACAAACACCACATGTTCCATGTTAGTTAGCTCAGCAGTGGACTTTATATAGTTGTCTAGTTCCCTTTTGTTCCACAAAGGATGCAACGGCTACATCTCCAAAAGCTCCTGGCCCGGAAGAGGACTGCTCCAAGCAGTTGTCATTGGACTTGCAAGGTTTCCATGTTAGGTGGTCTTGACTTGTTTTTGAGATCCCTTGTTGTCAGAGAGTAGTTCTGACTTCATTCCTTCCTGTTACTGTAGTTTGCTCACACTACAATACAGTTTTGGCCAGGAAGTGTCAGATCCGTCCAAAGAAGCTCAATCTGCCAGCGCTCCAACCGAGGAGCGCCGGCAAGAGTTGCTTCTTTAGTGGAACAAACACCACATGTTCCATGTTAGTTCAGTAGTGGACTTTAGTTGTCTAGTTCCGTTTTTGTTCCACAAAGGATGCAACGGCTACATCTCCAAAAGCTCCTGGCCCGGAAGAGGACTGCTCCAAGCAGTTGTCATTTGAGTTGCATGGTTTCCATGTTAGTAGGTTTTGGCCTGTTACAGCTCCTGTTGAACTTCCTTCCTCCCTGAGTGTTCTTTTGCTCACGCTGCAATGAAGTTTTGGCCAGGAAGTGTCAGATCCGTCCAAAGAAGCTCAATCTGCCAGTGCTGCAACCGAGGAGCGCCGGCAAGAGTTGCTTCTTTAGTGGAACAAACGTTGGTTCAGCAGTGGACTTTAGTTGTCTAGTTCCGTTTTTGTTCCACAAAGGATGCAACGGCTACATCTCCAAAAGCTCCTGGCCCGGAAGAGGACTGCTCCAAGCACTTGTCATTGGATTTGCAAGGTTTCCATGTTAGTAGAGCTTGCTCCGTTACAGCTCTCGTTGTCAGGAGCAATTTGTTTGCCCTTTCTGTTTGCTTGCTCAGACTGCAAAAAAGCTCAATTGCCAGCGCTTTGATCGAGGAGGCACCACCTCTTCCTCCTCCAGGCTCTCCGCCTTCTGATGATGAGGTGGATGAAATGGCTGTCGGTCGGTTTCTATGTTCAGGGTATACATTGATTTTTGTCCCTGCAATTTCTTTCATCTGAAATGTGAAATTGTTTTTTTTTCAGGATGATGCGCCCGGTTGGATGGGAAAGCTGTCCAAATCTGTGCGGGAGAAGTTGATCGAAGATCCTTACGTTGATAGAAGCTCAGATGGCGATGCCTTTTTGGTGTACATGCCAGATCCGGACATCCATATTGAAGTGCGTGACAGTGTCCCTCAGATATACACCGGTGAAAACTAACATGTTCGCCAAAAAGAACATTCTTTATTTTTTTTGGCATATTGTTAGTCTAGTTTCCGAGCGGACACCGTTGAGACTAACCTAGACCAAATTCAGATGTGCCATGGTGGGCCCTACGGGTACTTGGCATGGTCCATGTTAGCCTTCACAGGGCTATGTTGACCTCTACCGGCGCGGTCTATGTCAGCCTGCGCTCGGTTTATAGTCAGATTGCAGTTGGTCCATGTTAGCATCAAAATCGACCAAATAGACTGAGAGTGGGAACGGTCCATGTTAGTGAGGGTCCAGAAATTGGCCAAAAAAGCGCGAATACCGTTTCCCCAGGAAGTCACCGTTTCCAGTGGTCCGTGTTAAAGCGCACTTGAAATTGAGTTCTGGTCTATGTTGTTTTTCCCCGGAGTAAGCCTTGAAACAGGCAGCAGTTTCCACATTAGCGGTTCAGTTCTTTTGTTTTACTTGTATTTAAGGCTTACAACTATGACTTCAAGCCGTTGGCCAATGCTGTTCTGGCTTTGGCGAAGAACAGACGCGGGGAGGAAGAGGACCTTGACGGCAAGACCGTGAAGCATTTGAGGACAGTGGCGTCTGCCCGCAACATCAAGGTACCAGCAAAAATGAACAAGGCTGGCTTGTACAACCACCTTGTCCACAAAAGCTGTACCTAAGCCAGCATAACTAAAAGTTTTCTTTCCTCCAACTTTGCTGAATTCTTTAATGGAAAGTTCTTGTCCCGTGCACTGACACCCAGCAATGCTTCCAAGGCCTTCGCTTGAAGGAAGAGCTGGAGGACTGGTACCAAGAGAATATGAGTGGATCCAACGAGTTGAAGCCAGCAGAATCGACGCCGGCAGCACAGGTGCCAAGCTCATCTTCAACTTCAATTACCGGTGACAAGCCGCAAGCTTCCACAGCAGCAGAAAATCCTCACTCCACGGGAACCGCCAACCCTCAGCCAACAGCGGCTGAAGCTGATGTTCCCAAGACTTCAGCAGCAGGTGAAGACTTGACACAGCAGTTTGCTGCCGAAGGTGCCATGCAAGTTGTCGTCGCTGAGAATGAAGCGCTACCTGTTAAAGATAGATTTCTGAGCTGTGAGCTGGTGGTCCCTGCAATTTCTTTGAAAAAAATGGCGCTTTGCTTGATGGATAGCTCAGACCGCAGCAAATCCTACGCCGCGGTGCTGGGATTGGACAAAATGACAGTGTACAGAGTCGGGAAGCCATGCTTGAAGTCCATGATCGTGGGAGATTTGTTGGGGGCTGACAAGGATAGTTTTTGGGCATCGGCTACCAAGCATTTGACGACCAAGAAAGTGGGTGCCGTCATGATCTTTGACAACTGCAGTGAATCCATTGAAAGTGCAACTTGGCCACAATCACCGGCAATTACGCTAATCTACACTCTGACTCACTAACATGGAAGTGGAAAATGGTCCATTGGAAAATTATTTTTCTTTGGAAACAAAGGGCTTTCCACTTCCATGTTAGTGAGTCGGAGTGTATATATAGTTCTGACAGTTGCTATGTTAATTTAGTTTTTTCGGCTGCGTGAATTGATTGGGGACAGCCTGTGGTTAGTTTTTGGTCAGGTGCTTGAGGACATGCCCCTCACACTTGATCGTGGTGAGTTTCTCTACGTGTTCAAGATTCCTTCAGATGGAATTCTTGGAGAAGCACACGATGAGTATAAGAAGGTTGAAATCCTGAAATTTGATAGGGATATGAATGCCATTCCAGGGCCCTCTGGTGCGGAAATATTCTCGGTGGGGCGATTGGGCACTCTTCATGGAGGTTTGCTTCACTTGGCTGACTTCAGGGCGCCAGCTTCGAGATCTGATATTGCAGCTCTTCAATTGGTTGATGTTGAAGGAAAGATCAAGAAGTCGAGGCTTGTAGAAAACACGTGTTCATGCCTGAAAAGAAAACCACTAACATAGATATTCTCAAAGACATTAAGCTAGCGTCCAGCCTTCATCCTATAGTTCCTTTACAGGTGTGTGGACGCAATGGATTTAAAACCTCCATGACAATTGCCATGGTAGCGGCTTGGGTATATGTATGTGTTGCGGGAACGCAAGCTTTCAGTAATCGGACTCACTAACATGGAAGTGGAAACCCACTGTTTGTAAAAAAATAGTCCTCCAAGAGACCATTTTCCACTTCCATGTTAGTGAGTCAGAGTGTAGCCACGCCAACAGGTCTGGTATTGAGCAGACAGAAGCAGCTGTTTCCAGCAAAAAACAAAAAAGAGAGGAAAGAGTAGCTTCTCATCAGGGGAGAGTCGATTTCTATGAAAGGAAGGTCAATGATGCGACGCGCTTGTATTCCGTCTGGAACCAGATATGGTCGTCTGTGGCAGATTCCAACACCAAAACGGCTGGACAGCAGTGGAATCAGTTCTTTCTGAGCATTGCTGAGGAGGATTTGGACACAACTCCACACCAGTTCCTTGTGGATGAGGTTGAGTTGCCATATGGAAAGATGCTGATGGAACTGGCGCTGTACGTGTCCACTCTTGAAAAGGATCTCGAAAAACACAACAAGCAGTTGAAGAATTCGAGGAAAAGAAAGCACGAGACAGAGCAAACCATCCAAAAGCAGGATTCCAAGGCATTGGCCAAGATCCGGATTCTTCAGGATGAAACAGCGCAGAAGGCAAAAAGAGAGGAGGATCAAAAGAGGAGACGTCAGATCTGGCATGCCAAGCACCAGTTTACACGGAAGTCAGGCCGTCCTGGACAAGGGCCCAAGAAAGCCCGGAAAACCAAGGATGGAGGTCAGTGGGAAAAACCTTTGTCCAAGCAAAGGCGGATCATCACCATTGAGGACAAACTCAAGGTAGTTGACTACTACCTGCAATTGAAGAAGGAACGCCAAGAGGCAAACAAAGAGGTGTGTGCCCCAGAGCCTCGGTCTGGCAAACCGGAAGATAAAAGGGCTTACGTGAATGCCAAGAAGAAGGCTAGGCAAGTACTCCGCAGAAACATCCAGCGAGAGTGCGCTGAGAAATTTCCGCACATCTTGGGAAAGGGACAAGCCTGCAAATGGCATGCAGTCTCAGAAAGGGAACAGTGGAGACACCTACCAGCACCAGTGCGATGCCGGGTCTCAACAACCGGGAACTCATGGCGTCTGAAGCTTGGTCTTCCTCTCAGAGGTCGAGCTCAGGGTGGCGGAGTCCCTTGGGCTTTGCAGGTTGAACTTGACACACTGATAATGGAAATGACTGCGGGGGCCAGTGATGTCAGTGAGCGCCGTGATGTGGTCACAACCGACCAGATTGCAGCTTATCTACCAAGTGCTATGTTTGTTGTTCTTGTGGGTCGACCCGGCTTCGATGAGTGAAGCCGTCACAAGGTGTTCCTCACTAACATGGACGTCGCCAACTGAAACCCCCTTTTTGGTAGATCACATGGTCTTCCCAGAGGTCATTCCTCATTTCCATGTTAGTGAGTCAGATGACACACCCAAGAACCATGTCCAAGACCAGGACACTATTTCCAAGTGCCAAGCGGTTCTTGGGTGTGTCATCTGACTCACTAACATGGAAATGAGGAATGACCTCTGGGAAAACCAGTTGGCGACGCCCATGTTAGTGAGGAGAAAAGAATTGGTCACGAACTGGAGAGACACTACCAAATCCTTAACTGGGATTGGGGACTGTAACCCAGCTCTTGGTGATGTTAGTCATGAACAATGTTTCTGACTTTAGATTACTTTCGCATTTGAGATCATTTGTTTGTTCAATTCAGGCAACCACAATCCAGAACCTGGTCCAGGATTGGAACAAGAACATTGCAAATGCGATTGACAAGGTGAAAGCCCACAACCAGATGCTCTCACAAGAGATGGATGCTGGCAGGCTGTCTCCTCAAACAGTCATGCAGCAGTGGCTTCCTGTGCCCACGCTTGTGCAGCAGCCGTCAGTGCAATGGGCAAGGTGGTTCCTCAAGGAATTTGGATGGTCATTGCTTGCCCGGGGCGATGGATCTCAAGGCTGGCTAGCTTACAATCATTGTGACATGGTGGCGACACGCGCAAAGGTCGAAGGCCTCATCTCAAAGCGTGGATGCCATCCTGCTCTCATCCTGAATTATGATCAGTTGTGGCGGTCTTGTTACCAATGGGGTGGCCGCCTATTGTACAAGCACCGCAAAAACAAGGGGATGCGGGCCAAGAAGAAGAGAGCCCCAAAAACAATGGGGAAAAAGCACCACGCTGTCAAGGGTGCAAGGAGAGGGATCACTGCGATCACCTCCACGTGGTCGGACGGTTCGCGGGGACCGATAGCATTCTGCATACCAGAGGGCAGGATGAAGGTGGAAGAGATTTGTGCCTTCAATTCACGGTATGAAGGCCGTGCTTTTGTCCTAACTTCGGGTACCGGCACTCACTTTACTTCAGCAGAGACGATGCTGACTGTCTTTGAACAGTTGTACTCTGTGGCCTTGCAGAATCAGCGCCATAAGCATCTTGACATCGGCTTTGAGTCGTGTCATCTGATACAAAACATAGAAACTGACAGATGTGTTTTTTGTAAATAAGAGTACTGTAACAATGTGTTTCACTCTACCAGGTGTGTCGCACCATGTGCCATGTTTGTTTGTTATTCTTTGCTTGTTTGTTTGTATTTTTTTGTAAGAAAACATACAAAAGGTTGTACAGGAGACACAATGTTCCATGTTGGTGACGCATACTTTTTCCCTTGTCCTTTTGACAAAGAGCAAAGGCACTCCCTGGACGAGAAGTCCAAGGCAGCCTTCATTTGCGATGCTTGGACTGGCTTCTTTTCAACAGCAGCTGGGCAAGGGCTTCGCCGAGACAATTTCTACAAGCTCCACAACATCGAGCCACCGTTCCGCCCACCTGGTGGCTGGAGTTACCATGGGCAACCATGTGATCAACTTCACAGTTGCTTCCGGAAGGCCATCAGACGGAAAGACCTTTGCAGCTTGGGGATGGAAGCCGACTTGAGGCATCGCCAGCGCCACTAGTAATCACTAGTATTCAATTTCTGCTGACAGTTTCCATATTTGTCAGGTTCTAGAATCTAGAAGTTAATGGTGTTTGTAGCCCACAAAGCACCTCAGCACAGCCGTTCTCCGATTTTGATTGCAATACACCCTGGAAGACTAACATGGAAGTGGAGAATGGCCCCTTTGGAAGACTATTTTCCACTACAAACAGGTGATTTTCCATTTCCATGTTAGTTTTCGGGAGTGTAATGTTTGCTTGCATGCTGAGGTTTCGAGGATCTAACCATCAAGGCCTCCGGACAGGTGGCTTTGGAGGTGAGATCTCATATTGAAATCTTGAAGCTGACGGTTTCGGCCTGGGAAGAGCTGGAACGAAAGGTTTTCCAATCTGCATGGCTTTCTTGTGGGTACTTCAGTTGGGAGCACATGGCAGGGTTTGCAGAAGCGGGAGAAGAGGAAATCACCATTGAAGCGGCCCAACAGAGTTTGAGCGACATGTTTACACCACTTGGGAAGCTTTGGACGCCTCAGAGATGTCGAACCTATGAATGGCAAGTGCAGGACTGTCGGATTGTTTTCTGTAGGCGCTTACCAGTTCCACAAACATAACAGCTTGTGTGGTTCAGGTGCATTTATAGTCTTGTCAATTTCCACGTTAGTGTTTCACTAAATAAATAAGGATATATATATATATATACACATACGTACATACATACATGCATGCATGTGCGCATGCATACATACAGTCTTTAAACAAGTTGCTTAGCCTTACCTACAGTACCGTTCCAACGGTCACTAACATGGCAATTGAGGATGACGCTGGGGTGTGGCAGGCTCTGCCATATGAGATAGCAGCCGCCTTTGTTCGCACACTTGCTATTCATTGTCATGAGCTTCACGCAGCCAAGCTTCTGTATGCCGAGCAGAAGGAGAAAGATGAGTCTGAATCCAAGCCAGATACCATTAAGGCCAAGGACTCATATATGAAGCTGCGGTCCCATGACCGGTTCATCATCATGAATGCCAGGACTCACCAACTCGCGACCCAGGATTGGGGTCACGAGGCACATTCAAGCAAATGAGGCGGGCGTTCCTGTCTGGAAGAAAGACCGCAAAGGGCGAGCGCCCTGGATCATGACACTCCGCTATTGTGCTCATGGGGTGTCCGTGGATTTGAGCGTGAGGCTTACTCAGGGGGACCCCCTTCGCAAGCTTCGTTGCTTTGATTTGAGAAATCAGGTGGCCAGAGATCGGGGTGCAAATTTGATGCAGGGGTATGAGCACTTGCTCAATCACTTCGATGATGCTTCCGGAGAGGAGATGAATGATGAGAATGACGGGGACGAAGAGTCTTCAGAGACACAATTTGGAGATGAGATGGGTTTGGAAGGCTGGTTTTCTCATTGACTGAAAAGTACTGTGCTGTAAGTACTACTGTGCACACTAACATAGAAATGCTTGTTCAAGCGCACATTGCACTGCGCAGGACGGTTTATAAGCACTTTTCCAAGAGTACTTCTTTTGTGGTAATATGAGGGTTGCTATGTTAGCCAGTAGCCATACATGTCAGGACAAGAGTATGGGCAGATGGCGCTAGCAGCGATGGATCCAGCACCTGCAGCGGCAGCAGGATCAGACAAGCAGCCTGAACCTTTGGTAGGACGGATGGACCCAGAGCAGGAACTCCCCGCCAGCACACCTGTGGACCGTGATCAGTTCACCGCTATGGTTGTTTGCGCAGAGGATAAGTCAAACCCGCTTCAAGCCACCGCCAAGTTTTCCTGGGTGAGAGAGAGAGAGGTGTCTGCTGCTCCTGTAAGACTAACATGGACACTACTTTAGTAAGGAATGGAAACCATCATCCAGGGGGCCATTGTTTGTGTCCATGTTAGTTTTCTGGAGGCAGCTTATGCTCTAGACATGGAACCCACCGGATATGTATTTTTTTACGAAAACTTTGTTATATTTTGTTATATGGGTGGGTACTTTATCAGTTTCCATGTTTATTGTTTGGCAGGGTGATTGAAACAGCTTCAATCTCCCACCAGGTTTCTTTACAAGAGACGCATACCGTCAGCTGGCAGATGAAGGGCTAGTTCATCTTCCTGATGCGATTGGCGTGGGCATCTACTACCACAAATCCACCATGCAATGGCACTCTGCTTGGCCAGATGGCAATCGCGCCCCCAAGTGGGGCGACAACTTGCGGAGTGAGAGGGCTGCCCTGTTGTTGGCACTTATCGGTCTGTGGTCATGGTACACAGGTTGCACTCCTGAAAACATGCATGCCAAACTCCACTTAGATAGGTTGCAAGAAGCGCTGGCTGCCACAGGAGACCATTGATGGAAAAACACTTCCAAACAGGTTCTTCTCAACAGACTTTGGTTCGGCCTACAAAGTACTGTATGTCTTCTAATTTCTACCGTCGCTTGTGGTGGCGGCAGTTGAACCTCGGAAACTAAGTAGCACTAGTTAACCTAGAAACTCCCCGAACAATGGCTTGTCCATTTTTTTGATTTAGGAGAAGCCCGTGAAAAGCACAAACGCAGTTTCTGCTTCGCTCAGATTCCGAGGGTTTCTTTCCAGGAGCGTGTATGTGTCAGGGTGGGGTTGCTCGACTTTGTGGAAGCTTGTCTCTTTCCATGTTTGTTTTCACCTTTTGCTGTACAACAAGTGAGAGCCAACCACCTGCCATACGAATGTTGCACAGATGAGCTTTTGGAAAGCATGGACTTCTCAGTTTCTACATTTGTTGCTCTGAGGGTTGATCATGTGAGCCCCTTTTTAGAGAAAACCTCGCCGCTGTGAATCATGTTGTCATTATGACATCCCCACTCACAAATCATCAAAAGAACAGCAATCCTGCTTACGAGGAAACTGATGTTGCTTCCTTGCATTCTGTTTCAAGAAGGTTCTCACCTCTGATTTCAGAGGTTTCTTTGGTTAGATGGCGTCTGACTGTCAAGGCAGGTAGTTGGGCTGGCGGTTCATTTTTTTCATAGCTGAAGTGAACCACACCTCAGCAATCGTATATAACTATCATGGAATCCCTGAAGTATTGTTCTTTACTGTAATGGTCGGCCCACCTTGCCATTGGACAGGTTTTGGGGTGTTTCACCAAGAATCAGGAAACCGGACAGGCCTGAGAGGCGGAAAATGAGCTAACATGGCAATGCTCAGTATGAGCTTTTAAAGGTTGTTTGTAAAGAACCACAGCTTCAACACGCTAACCTAGAAACCAGTGAAATGACCAATTCCTCAAGCTGCCTCAGGTTGCGCTAACCTGGCAACTCTCAGGATGAGCATTTTTAATGTTATTTGATGTTATTTGTAAAGAACCACAGCTTCAACACGCTAACCTAGAAACCAGTGAAATGACCAATTCCTCAAGCAGCCTCAGGTTGCGCTAACCTGGCAACTCTCAGGATGAGCATTTTTTATTGAAAATAGCTTGAAGACGCTAACCTAGAAACCAGTGCATTTACCAATTCTTCCAGCTACCTTAGGTTTTCCTAGAGAAATACAGGTTCATGACCCCCCCCCCCCCAAATGTTTCCACGTTAGTGTCTTTTGAGGACCTTGTGGTTCAAACCAACTTACGCGGTGTTCCCCGGTAATAGGCTCCTTGCAGGTTTCCATGTTGGTGAGGCCTCGTAAATCACCAGATCCCACGGTGGTTAAGGAAAGTGTAATTTAGTGAATTGTGTTTGTACCAATGAGCAACCCACCGGAGCGTGGTGGGGCACTTCATGGCACTTCTCTTCCAAAGAGCTTGGAGTTGCTCCCCAAGAGGATCTGGATGAACATGCCCCAACCATTGATGTGACACGAAGACTGCCTCAGCGTGCTTTCGGCGCTTTCCGGAACCCCGAGGAGACAGCTCGTGGGAGGACGGGTGGAGGGTCGACGTCCTCACCGGTTGCAACACACGTCAATAGAACAAAAACACTTTAACAAGAATTATACAACCTTAAGTTTCTCCTAAGGATTGGTCAGCCACACCGGAAACCTTCATCCGAAGACAAGTCTCCAAACAGGGAGGTTCCAAGCGCCATGGTTGCAGTGCAAAAAAAACGGCAGCCAGAAGGAACATTGAGCGTGGGAAAAGAACACCAAGCTGAGTGACAAAACCTGCACATCAATGACAATTAGAGGCATTTCCTGTCTGAATCTGACGGGTTTAAGAGTTTCAATCTAAGTCTATAATTCAAATGTAATTTTCGTTTCCAGCAGTCGTTGTTATATCCTACAAGTCCCCGAAGAGAAGAGCATGCGATTCCGAGCAGCCGATCGCCTTCGTGATGTAAAAATGAGGACCGAATGGGGCAAAGCCGAGGATCAAACATTCCGGGCACCCATTGGTACAGCTTGCCCGCGGCTTTTAGTTCCTGATGTGTCATACCACCTGGGCCGATCGAGGATGATGGCGGCTCGAAATCAGAGGTGAACAGACTGCAATCGCAACAGCGGTTGCTCCGTGGCCGAATGAGGAAGCAAGTTTTGGTCATTCCCTTCATCCAAGTCTTCTCATACGTACTGACGTACGAGAAGCACTCGGCATCGGTTCCTCCAACCGATCGGAGCATCGCAGCGAATTCATTCACCGAGCACAGGACGCTACGAACGGAGCAAAGGGCATTGCTACCAGGAGCAAGGGCCTTACTACTAGGAACAAGAAGCTAAAAACAACAAGTAAATAGACTTCGTCGTCGTCACCGATCGTGGGAAGGGCACCTTCCATGTCTAAGAAGTCGGTGACCTTCACCACGTACATGGGATATCGCATCCTTGGTGCAGAATCAACAGAAGTGGCTCAAAATTCAGATGCTTCTAGACTGATATGGTTGAAATTTGAGGTGTCAGCTTTGATATTGATATCTCATGAATTCTCATGATATCTCTAAGGTTGCTCTGTCGCACGAACTGATGACATGTTCGCTTTGACGTGACCTGCCCTCTACCTGGACCCGACCACATCAGGTGTGTGAGCTTTGGGAGTCATGGAAGAAATCAACCCAGATAAAAGGGTCAAACTTCCTGTAGGCTTGAGGGGTGCTTGGTAACAGCCTCGGCAGCCTTCAACCATCTCCAACCTCTCCACTGCTCAAGATATCTTTGCTCAGCATCTCATGGACGAGCTCCACTTCATCACTCTGCCCACTGCTGCAGGCGCCCATGGCGCAGCTGGAACGGCCCCACGCGCTCTACGGCGAGGAGGCGCTACGCTGTCGACGGCAACCGGGCGAGTGCATGCTGTACCCAGCTACTCCCAAGCACCCTGAAAAAGAAACACAGGGACCAGAGGGGGATCCCGGGTGAGGAGTTTGTGGGTTGGCACCATTTTTGGGATTTGTAATTGGTGGATCCGTTGCTCGGTTTGTTGGGGGGTATCCTCCGTGTGAATAATGGACAAACAACTGCTGGCAAGCGGTGAGTGATGAGTGGATGTGGCGAGTGCATTTGTTTCTTCTGCCATAGATCTGTTGTAAGTCTGCAGAAACTATGAGGATCCTTCTTGATGGTTGGATCGTATTGGATCTGTTATGAGCAATGGATTTATCATTCTTCATCTATTGGATTATGTTGAAGCTTATATAATTATGAGGAACTCTCCGAGCAACTCAAACATCCGCCCATCGCGACTCCGCCAGTGCTGGTGTAGCGAAGTTGCCGACCCCTCCGGATTTCCTCTGAACGTCAAACTCACACCGTCTACTGAGGTGGTTCTTTCAACTCCATGTTTCCTAGCCACTCTTGCATATGATGGAAGATCATCAAACAATCTCACAAAGAACCTCACATAATTGGATGACCTCAAAAATGGCTAGCAGTACGCTGGCATCGGATCCCCCAGTGCCTCAGTTGGAGTTGCCAAACCCGTTCTCGAAGTCCCCTCGGCAATATGCTGAGCAGGGCGCTGGGAAACAAGCGGAACCAGCTATCCGGTAGTGGAGTCTTGCGAGTTCTTTGGCAAAAACGACTTCGTTTACCTATTTTCTGGAGCGAAACATCGCTTCTCCAGTGGCATTGGCAGTAAAAAGTGTTTATCCTGGAAAAAATTGTTTTTTCCCGGAAACGCCTCCAAATGGGAGCTGATTCGTGAAGAAGAATGGCTTGCCATGGCTTATGTCGTTTTTGATCTCAGACTTGTTTGGCTCATGGACTATTTTATACCACCAGCATGGGCCGGTGTCACCCCCAAACTCTCCTGAACTTGAGTCTTCTTGTTGAACATGTCCTTTTGAGCAGTGCCCGCGTATGGACCACTTGTAAGAATGCGGGGGTAGGGTAGCAAATCCGTGTTGAGTCAGTTGGTTGGTGCCCATGCGAACACAAAGCCCAGATTGTGCCCTTCAGCGTGTGATAATTTGGGTATCAATGTCTTGAAAGTAACACTCTCAGAAAAATAGGTCTCCAAACATCTTGTGTGATCCGCAGGTTGTCGAACGGACTTTAATGACAAAAAGCTCCCCAAACCATCCAAATTTTCAGGTTCCCGTGGGGAACCCGTCTATAAGCATGGGGAACCCGTCTATACCCGTGGGTCATACTGGAGAAACCGTTTTTTTTCAACAAAATACGTTTTCCTAACCCGTGGGGAACCCGTAAAAAACCCGTCGTAACCCGTAGGGAACCCGAAAAACATATGGGTTCCGGAGTTTGCCATTTGAAGGTGTCCATGAGGAGAATTGATCACTCCCATGTGATGCTGGCAACGTGCCAATTCGGATTGATCTTGAAGCACTGCAGTTTCTAGGGGTGAAAGAAAAAGAAAAATGCTTTTTGTAGACTGCTTTCAGACCACAAACACACAGTTGTTCTTTCTTTCGGCACATGTGTTCATCTGAAACCTGGCATCGCTCCTTCAGAAATCTAGAAAGGATCGCAGGACTCTGAAGTAGCTTTGCTTGGTGCCATGTCTAAGATGTCTATAATGACTAGTTCCCGTGTTTGGATGAAGGTGGGCACATGAAGATATGAATAGCAAAGTTGAGAGGAATAAAAAGGGGATGACGTGTGCGTTGCCTGGCCATGTACTTCAGACAGCATGCCCTCAAAATGCACAAAATCAAGAAAACTGTTTTCCTCAAGAAACATCGTTTATTTCTTGGAACTGTCATGCTTTTAGGTTCTGGGGTTTTATGGTACATTTAGGTTTCAACATCCAACATCCTGTGGCACCTCCCATGATTCAATGCCGCCTGGTTTCAGTTGTTCGCATTATCCCAACGAAGTCTCAACATGAATTGGTTGGGAGGATCTGGTCTCTGAAGACGGTTCATGTCATCAACATCACCTTTCAACTGTTCTGGTCCATCACTAGATTTTGAATGATTTCAAGACACTCTTCGCATTGGTTGCGGGACCCTATGATGATGGGGTATGCTGGATTCCTGGATCACGAGGACAAAATATTTGCTGCATGCACTTTGAGCTTTCCTGATGCAGGCGACCAGCGGCGGGCAGCCACTTTACAGGGCAGTCGCCAACCAAAGGCTTCCACACATGCGGTAGCTGGTTGAACATTTCACACACAGGTCTGGTCCTGGTCTGGGGAATTCGCAATCTCCACACAACTTTCAACAAGCAAGCCAGGTTGCTGTCGCAGCTGTCGAAGCTCCTCGAACAGTCAGACAGCAGGAGAAAATGGCAAACCAGGAACATTTACAACTCTGCGTTCTAGCAAACCTCAGCGTGTTGATCATGTGTTAAAAATCTAGACACGCGAAACTACCTTGCCTTATTGTCCACAAACGACATTATTGATCTATCAAAGCGTTCATCATGTTCACTTTGCCGTTGTTGGACACAACCCTGCATTTCCCATCAATGTCCTCAGCTTCCTCCTCTGCGGTGTCTGTGCGTTTCCTGCGCAACACACACGTACACACGATTCGACAAGCATGTCAAAACACTATGTCGCGACATGTTGCGACAAACACGTAACCATTAATTAATTTGCGCAAAGCACGAGAGCAACGGAAGGACCATTCTAGTGGGCCAACGAAAACAGTGCCAACCCCCCATGATTTCAATTGATACAAAGTAGCAATGAAAAAGCAAGCCTCAAGCACAAAACAAACAAAGCTTCCCCACATGCAAATTTGCTACCTGCAAAAGAACTGCTGGAACGCCAACTGAAGAAAGGTGGACAGCAGGACAATATGCATTAATTATATACGTCTTGCTGTTCATTGATTCATTATTGATGTGATTAACAAATGACAACATCTAATTCATAATCATGAGTTCCCCCAACATACCCCAAACCGTTAAACCCCATGATGCATATCTTAGTCAAAGCAAAAGCAACTCCTCCCGACTTTGGGGTGGACACAGGGACCAGGTTCACCAGGCAGACCTCTCATCCCAATGCTGTTGCCAGCGCTCTGAGAAGTTTTTGGCCTC
This sequence comes from Porites rus, assembly GCA_964035705.1. Taxonomy (NCBI): domain Eukaryota; kingdom Metazoa; phylum Cnidaria; class Anthozoa; order Scleractinia; family Poritidae; genus Porites; species Porites rus. Next base: position 24,689 of record CAXIVM010001703.1, on the reverse strand, counting down.
GTTTTCGCGCGACCGATGGGGGAAGAGGGCCATGGAGCCGATATGAGCCGATGACTGAGCCGTTTGGGGGGGAAAAGACTTGTCAATCTGCAGAAAGAGCTTGAAACCTCGCTCTTTCACCTTTTCCTTTTGTGTCTTGCTCCTAGGAACTGAACCTGATTGGTCTCGTGGAGCTTGCCATGCAACTGGGCGTGTGCAGCACCAGCTCCGGTCTGAATGTCTAGGGAGCAAAAGAGAGACGAATTCCGCGCCTCTTTGAGGAGGTCCTTGAGCTCCTGCACTTGATTTCCAACTTGCACATGTAGCGAAATGTGGGATCCATCTCCCGGATATCCCCCATATCTTTTTTTTGGGAGGAACTGATGCAAAATGGGACGGCCTGCAAACACCTCTGGCACCAAGGACGGCTCGGGCTCTCCTGGCGATCGGTCTTCAAGCCGAGGTGCTCCGCCTGGTGTAGATCCTGAGCCCAAACACTGAAACGCAAAAAGGGGAAAATGAGAAACCCTGATAGCAACGGCCTCCAGCCTAGTAGCAATGGCCTCCACCCTACTAGCGATGGCCTTCACCCTAGTAGCAATGGCCTCCACCCTACTAGCGATGGCCTCCAACCTAGTAGCAATGGCCTCCACCCTACTAGCGATGGCCACCACCCTAGTAGCAATGGCCTCCAACCTAGTAGCAAAGGCCTCCACCCTACTAGCGATGGCCTCCAACCTAGTAGCAATGGCCTCCACCCTACTAGCGATGGCCTCCAACCTAAAGCAATAGCCTCCACCCTACTAGCGATGGCCTCCAACCTAGTAGCAATGGCCTCCACCTGGGACCTTACTAGCGATGGCCCCCACCCTAGTAGCAATGGCCTCCACCCTACTAGCGATGCCTCCAACCTAGTAGCAATGGCCTCCACCCTACTAGCGATGGCCTCCAACCTAGTAGCAATGGCCTCCACCCTAATAGCGATGGCTTCCAACCTAGTAGCAATGGCCTCCACCCTCCACCTTACTAGCGATGGCTCAAACCTAGTAGAGATGGCCTCCACCTTACTAGCGATGGCCTCTTACCTAGCAGTAGTGGCCTCCACCCAAGTAGCGATGGCCTCCAACCTAGTAGCAATGGCCTCCACCTTACTAGCGATGGCCTCCAACCTAGTAGCCATGGCCTCCACCCAAGTAGCGATGGCCTCCAACCTAGTAGAGATGGCCTCCACCCTACCAGCGATGGCCTCCAACCTAGTAGCAATGGCCTCCACCTTACTAGCGATGGCCTCCAACCTAGTAGCAATGGCCTCCACCTTGCTAGCGATGGCCTCCAACCTAGTCGTAATGGCCTCCACCCAAGTAGCGATGGCCTCCAACCTAGTAGCAATGGCCTCCACCCTACTAGCGATGGCCTCCAACCTAGTAGCAATGGCCTCCACCTTGCTAGCGATGGCCTCCAACCTAGTCGTAATGGCCTCCACCCAAGTAGCGATGGCCTCAACCTAGTAGCAATGGCCTCCACCCTACTAGCGATGGCCTCCAACCTAGTAGCAATGGCCTCCAACCAAAGAGCGATGGCCTCCAACGTAAGTGCGATGGCTTCCAACCTAAGAGCGATGGCCTCCAACCTAAGAGCAATGGCCTCCAACCCAAATAGCGATGGCCTCCAACCTAAATAGCGATGGCCTCCAACCTAAGAGCGATGGCCTCCAACCTAAGAGCGATGGCCTCCAACCTAAGAGCGATGGCCTCCAACCCAAGAGCGATATCCTCCAACCTAAGAGCGATGGCCTCCAACCCAAGAGCGATGTCCTCCAACCTAAGAGCGATGGCCTCCAACCTAAGAGCGATGGCCTCCAACCTAGGAGCGGTGGCCTCCAACCTAAGGAAGATGTGCCGACATTTGCGCAGGGACGAACGAAATGGATACTGATTGACTACATGACTGAAGAACTCACTTGAGCCGCTCACTTGGGACTATGGTCGGGGGTGAAAGATGGCAAAAGTTTGGGTGCATCTTGATTCGTCAATCAAGTAACAATTGAGGGAGAGGAAGTAGTCTCAAGCCCTCAGCAACCATCTGTGCCAAATCATGGAGTTGAGGACTAGGAAATGACAACACGTACCATGTCATTTAGAAGTTGGTTCACCGTCCAATACCACTGCATTCACAGAAAAACAAGACCATCGTCGAAACTAGGACAAATGTGAAGACTCAGTTGAAACTTATGAGTTTCGACAAAGAAGTCGTGCTAAGTGCAAACATCTTCGGTACCTGTAAAGGCCCCTCGCAACCGAGCTTCCGAAGCTGATGGGTCTAGACAGCCCCTTTGAGACACAACCAGCTGAGTTGAACACCGATCTCACCGCTTTCTCAAGTCTCCCAGTCATCCCAACTGAGGCCACCGCTAACTTCGAATGGATCATGGATCTCGCTTGCTGAATGGCCTTCGCTTCCGGTTCGTGAGAAAGAATCTCAGCGTTTTCTGTGTCCCGTATCCAATGTGAGGTTTTGGCACAAATTGTTATGAGAAGGTCACTGGTCTTGGAAAGGGTGAAGCTGACCTAGGAAAAGGAATCTTGTAATGTAAGTTAAGTTTCCCAAAAAATCTAGAAACAAACTCCTAAGTGCGAGCGCTTCTTCAAGGAAACTTCCCCCGCCGCCCTAAAGCTTCCTTGAAGAAGCGTGAGCTATCCTGTGTCCAGTGTTAGTAGTTTTCTTGTTAGCTACTACTAGGTACCTCTCCCTACTAGCTATACCAACTCCCTCTAGCTACTACCTACGCCTAACCTACCTCACCTCTACTTACGGGCCTACCCCCGCTCGCTCTCTCTCTCTCTCTCCAGCCTCTTTGAGCTCTTGGTTTTGTGTCTTCAACACTTTGGCTCTCCTCTGTGGCCTTCGTCAACTCTTCCACCTTTTCGAAGCGGCGAGCGCGACGTTGTTTTCCTTGCTCCGAGACACCACCACTCCCTGAACCATGGGCGTCCACACGAACTAGGAGCAAAGGGCATCGCTACTAGGGCTCCTGGCCTGACTACTGGGAGCAAGAAGCTAGTAGGTTCGGTAGGTTGGAGGCCATTGCAAAAAACAAAAAAACTATATAGAGCTTTTTGCGCACGTCTTCGAGTCAGGAGGATTTGGTCTCAAATCTGATCCGATCGCAACTGGCCAGAACTGACACCCGGTTCACCGGCCATCACCATACCGGAAGACCGTCCAGTCCAATGGACCCAAAGCCTTGGTACCGCTGCCATATCCGCTCTGGGTACCTCTGGCTGCCTTGCTGGTATGGTCAATAGGTGCCTCTTTGGACGCCAGACCCCAAAGCAAACGCTTCATTCCCGGCATGGGATAAACCTAAAGCAGTCTTGTGAATGCTACGTGGTCTTCCTACCTTTGGTTCCCACTAGCAATGGCCTCCAACCAACTAGCGATGGCCTGGTCTTTCTGGATCTGCCCCCGCCAAAGGCACATCCAGCGCCGGGCTTCCCCAACGGGTGAGGCTTGACTTCCTCCGCTTCGCCGCCGACGAGGGCCTGGCGACGCGTGCGGTGGACTGAAGGAGGTCCAGCCGTCCCTCCACCAGGCATATTATGTATTATATTGTATATGCATATTACTACTTATTCCTATTATATACATACTGTTATATTGCATTAGTTTGAATTTTGAATATAAGGCAAAGACTAGTACTATATTTATTATATTGTATAAATATGTATATTATAGAATTTCCATTTTGATACTTTTATGTGGCATGCGTTTGATGTCTTTTTGAGATCTTCTGAGCTGTTGTGTTGTGCTTTAACCCACTGCCATATCCCTGTGACCTACATGTTTGCCCGGCACACTCCAAGTAGACGAGCTTGTGGCTGGGCCATTCTTCAGTCCTTATCTCCTTTTGTTTCAAGCCATATCAACAAATTATGTTGTCGTCCTCCTTGATGTTTAGCAGGCACTTGACCCAGACCTGAAGTTCTTCGAGGC
>CAXIVM010001703.1:0-20517 GCA_964035705.1 Porites rus | reverse complement strand
TTACTGACTGTTACAGGTAAGAACGGACAAACCCAATGTATATTTGTCTGTTCCACACATCAAATAGTTCAGCATAGGTCCAATGATTTGCCCCAGATTCCGTCTCTAAACTTCTCTAAGCTTTGTGTTTTGGCTACTTCTGTGTCCACCCCAACTGCGGTTCTCAACCGCCTCGGCATACTGCCCCACATACCGCCGGCCGTCAGGCCACTGCATCACCTGAGCAGGTCATGGCGTGAGGTCCAGTGCCAGAAGCACAATCAATGGGAAGATTGACCAACCACCATGGCTGATGTCCGCTTGTACCTGAAGTAGGGTCGCAAGCCTACTCATACTACATGCTTGACATGCTTGACAGGGGTGTGGATGTTTCCTACCTGCCTCAACTGGTGGTTGACCAAGAGTTCGGTAAAACCAACTGTTCGGCAAATCTGCCAAGAGGTGATTGACCAAGAGGTGATGTATTGACCTGTCTCAGACTGGAAGATTAACCAACAAGCAGTTCCAAAGGCATGGTTTTTGGTCCCAGTGAGTGGATGCTCTGGGCACTCTTATCCTTTAATAGGCTGGACTCAATATTGATTCCCCAAGAACATCAACCCTCCAACATCAGGGGTGGTGCTGGCAGCCCCTTGCAACATCACATCAGAAACATATACAAACCCTTGGATTTGCACAGTGGAAGCGGGTACAGAAGGCTGGAACAAAAAAAACATGTAGAATGCACACAACACATCTGTATGATAAAGGTGATTTACCCAGTTGGGGAACATCAAAATCACCCCTTTCTCCATCCTTCACTTTTGGAGCTTCGGGCACGGCACCCCCTTCTCCGGCTTCCGTGCTGCGGCTCCGTGGAACTTGTTCTCTCGGAACCTGGGAGATGATGGAAGACTTGTTCTCTCTTAGGCCTTGGATGATTCGAAACGGCCTGGGTTCTTAGGCCTTTTGGTTGGATTCTTAGGCCTTTTTTGGGGGGATTCTTAGGCCGCAGGCATCATCTTGGATGATTGGATTGATTTGGAGATGATGGTTCATCTTGTTTCATGCGACTTCGGCCTCGGAGATTGGAGTGGAATACGATATCTGGCCCTTGTTTCCTCAAGTTGCTTCATCTTGAAGACTCATATCTTTTAGTTCCCAACCGGAGGAAAAGAACGGAGACATCGGAGACATGCCTGGACCCAGCCTGTCGGGGTGTTCAATGGAGAACCGGGTTTGGGTGTTCACAGGTAGGGCCGGGTTAGTCCAGCCAGGAGACCTTGTAAGGCAAGGTGTTGGTATTGGTTCAGACTTGGTGACTTGCCCGGTGTGTCGGATGTCTCAAATCACAACAATTGATCAAAAAGGTGACTCATGTATATACCATAAGACCCCAGAACCTGAAAAATTGACAGTTCTAAAAAATAAACGATGTTTGATGAGGAAAAACGGTTTTCTTGATTTTGTGCATTTTGAGGGCATGCTGTCTGAAGTACATGGCCAGGCAAACGCACACATCATCCCCTTTTTATTCCTCTCAACTTTGCTATTCATATCTTGATGTGCCCACCTTCCTCCAAACATGGGAACTTGTCATTATAGACATCTTAGACATGGCACCAAGCTACTTCAGAGTCCTGCGATCCTTTCTGATTTCTGAAGGAGCGATGCCAGGTTTCAGATGAACACATGTGCCGAAAGAAAGAACAACTGTGTGTTTGTGGTCTGAAAGCAGTCTACAAAAAGCATGTTTCTTTTTCTTTCACCCCTAGAAACTGAAGTGCTTCGAGATCAATCCGAATTGGCACGTTGCCGGCATCACATGGGAGTGATCAATTCTCCTCATGGACACCTTCAAATGGCATACTCCGGAACCCATATGTTGTTACGGGTTCCCTACGGGTTACGACGGGTTTTTTACGGGTTCCCCACGGGTTAGGAAAAACGTATTTTTTTGAAAAAACGGTTTCTCCAGTATGACCCACGGGTATAGACGGGTTCCTCACGCTTATAGACGGGTTCCCCACGGGAACCTGAAAATTTGGATGGTTGGGGGGGCTTCTTGTCAATAAAGTCCGTTCGACAACCTGCGGAAAACACAAGATGTTTGGAGACCTATTTTTCTGAGAGTGTTACTTTCAAGACATTGATGCCCAAATCACACGCTGAAGGGCACAATCTGGGCTTTGTGTTCGCATGGGCACCAACCAACTGACTCAACACGGATTTGCTACCCTACCCCCTCATTCTTTACAAGTAGTCCATACGCGGGCACTGCTCAAAAGGACATGTTCAACAAGAAGACTCAAGTTCAGGAGGGTTTGGGGGTGACACCGGCCCATGCTGGTGATATAAAATAGTCCATGAGCCAAACAAGTCTGAGATCATGGCAAGCCATTCTTCTTCACGAATCAGCTCCCATTTGGAGGTGTTTCCGGGAAAAACGAGTGTTTTCCAGGATAAACGATTTTTACTGCCAATGCCACTGGAGAAGCGATGTTTCGCTCCAGACATGACAAATAAGTAGTGTTTGGGGTCTATAGGTATACAGTTATATATATATATACATATTGATCATATATTGCAAACATTATAACAGTTAGAATTATACACATATCATTAATATATTTATAGCATACAAATCTTTATTTGTGCAATGTTTGTTTGAACAAAGACATGTTGATTTGGAAGCGCTGTTCTATTCTTTTTGTTTTTTTGTGTTGCTTGAATGTGCTTCTGTATATAGGGAACTGATCGATTGCCCTTCAATGCGCATGTAATTATACCAACCATAAAGTGGCTAGATCGATCTGGACCCGGGACAGAAATCAACGCTTCAGCCTCCAACGGCAGCCCGGCCCAGCTCGGCCCTTCGTTGACATCCATCCGTCCCAAGCGGTCGTTGCTGAGGCCGTGGCCCTCCCTCGTAGCGCCGGCCATCGTCCCATTCCAGTACACCCTGCCTCAGATGAGATGCCCCAAGAACGGTGGAGAAGACCACGTATCGAACCTGCCCCCCCCCAAAACAAATCCACCTCGTCCTCGGACGTCGGCGCGACCGTCGGAACGCGCGTCTGCAAGGCCACGTGGCCCGTGCTTCAGGTCGTTCTGAAACTCCCCCTGACGAGTGGAGCATGGCCGCGAGCCCGCCCGCGGCGACAGGGTGGTGTTTCTTTTTTCAGGTCCGGTCTGCAACAAAAACAAAAACACACCCAAGGAACCCCAGGAGGTTGAGGTCTTTGTTGTCTTCGGAGTGTATGAAGGTATCGTCTCATTGAAGGTGGGTCTGGAAGTACTGAAACCAGAACTCACCGACGATACCAAAAGAACATACACGACCGATGGGACTGTCATATATGCCTACATTGACCCCTCTGGCACCACCCCAATGTAGGTAAACAATGGTAAATATACCATACATGGAGTGTCTGGGAAAACGACAAAGAACTCACAGTGAAACACATGCGACTGGGGCCGTGTGAAGCAAAGAGCACATGCCCACTAGGCCTGGCAAGAAACACTGGTTTTCTGTCCTGCCAAACGCTTGAGGTGCTCGAAATTGCATGTAGAACTCCAATTCGTTGAAATGCCATCCACAAAATGAAGGGCCCCCACAGTTAAGTAAACTGCATATCAATTGACGAAAGGACATGGGAATGGACTGGACATTAGGCCTTTTGAGTGACCAGACTCCGTCCGGACTCGGCGACAAATACATACAATGCCACAATGCACATGGAAACCATCGCACCGTTCTGGGAGGGCTGACAGGCATGACATGTATAATATAGGCGCGGTCATGTTAAACATTCCAAAGCCTGTAAAGTATTGTATATTATATATTGTTAACAATTGCAAACAACGGGTGACATGAGACATGCTTCACCTGTCACATGATGTAAACGAAGAACTCAAGAAGCATCATAAGAGTATCTGGAGTATATAGCGCCCAGTCCTTCTTATTGCACTTTGGTGATAAAAAAAATGGAAGTTTCCCACAGTGGCGACACTAGTGCGGACTCATTTCCGTCCAAGAATTCTGTGACCTCGCCCCAAACACCCACCTGTGAAGGCCAGGTCGCCAGGTCTCACTGTCCTCCGAGTCCTTTCACATCGGCTCGCAGCGGCCCGGTCGGCGCACCTCGTAGGTGTAGTTCTGCATGCGCACACGGCCCCGGCCATGCCTCATGCGCCACGAGACCCCGCTTCGCCGTGACCGCAGTGCCCGAGGGGTGGCGGATCTCGGTGGTCTTCTCGGTGGAATTGGTGTGGCACTGGGTGGATGTCAAGAAATGCATGGTTCCATCACACAGTCAGACCCACGTGTTGCATACTTGTAGGCTGGTAGGGATACTTAGGGTCTATCCTATTACCTGTAATTGATGATGGTTAGTAAAGGCCTTGTCTAAAAATCGTGATAATTGTTTACTGACGTGCTTCAGGTAAGAACGGACAGACCCAAGGGACACTTGCATACACCCACAACATGTTTGTCAAACAAACTTCACGTTGTGCCTAAGAAGCAAACACTGGCTTGTCGAGGACATCCTTTGTGTTCAAGTCCTGGGCTGGCCTTTCTGGCCGTAGGGGGTCTCCAAGCATTGTAACGACCACCATGTTGGAAATTGACGATCTTAGCGTTGGATGGTTCTCCAACCACGGAATGTTTGAGTGGCACCCAACATTGTAACTCACATGTGAACATGTGTTTGGCTCAGAAAGAAACCATCTCATCATCTCTCCACCCCCCACCCCCTTCAAATCGGTTCTTTGTATCGGTCCATTGTCACGGCCCAACATCCTATAGGTTTTGTCAACCTGGATCCGTTGTGATCCACCCGCTTCGGCCCACGCTGCTACACCGTTGGTCCCTGCCACGGGCGATACAGTATGGTGCATGCCACGCTGCTTCATGGTGCCCAGGTAGGTGCCCTCATAGCTGATCTCAGGCTCTCGTTCCTGCTGCAGGGTCGGTGTTCAGCTCGACTGCTTACTGATCGGCTGTCCATTTTCATATCAAGTCGAGAAAAACAAAAACACCTCCAAAACGGGAAGTTGTTTCCTGCAAAGCTAAAGAACATCTCCATACAAGCTTGGGATGGCACGTATTCCAGGTGCCTGTACGCCCTGGAGGATTAACATGGAACCTGAAAACTACTAATACTGTAGAGGAAAAGAGTCTTCCAGTCTGGTCCATATTTCAGGCTCCATGATTCCAATCTTCCGGGGTGACCCTACTCCCATGTTCGGCTCGTTGAAACGAACCGATCTGGCCATGATGCAATCCAGCCATTGTGGCAGTTCTTGAGGCCACCTGGAGTGAGTGATGCACCACCTGTTGGGTCTTCGGAACATGGTCAAACCCGAGTCGTCGGTGCCATCCCATCCCATCCACGGCCAGGCCAATGATGATTCCACAGAGTGTACTACGTACTCGTATTTAGTCACCAACTTGCGACAAAGCTACCCCGCACTGGACGACCTCGCTCACGCGCGGCGGCTGCAGCCGCTCCGGTCGCGGTGTCCTCCTCCTCCCGTGGGGATGGTTTCATGTCCGGGCGAGGCGTAGGGCCTGCGGTGGCGGCGCATGAAACGCATGGAAGGATTCATCTTCCTACCCTAAACATCCCCCAATGCTCCATGAGACTCACATAGACTGACAGATCAGTCGGTATTTTTTTCTTGATGTGAGGTCAATGATGGAGTATCTGGGTACAGGAAAAGATACATTCTAGACTCTATCCCAAAGGACATGAGGAGACCTCCTTCAGATTATGTCCGCAAAAACACCACGGCACGAAAACAAACAAAAGTACTAGCCGCTCCCCTTTGTAAGGCATCCACACTGGATGTGTTTCGAAATGTGCACGCCGAATCTTCACAAAAAAGACACCCAATGCCCCAATGTGTTGTACGTGATGGGTGGTGTCCCTCCCACCCATGGAACTTGCATGGAACAGGAGTGAAAAACACCCGTTGGTAGAGGATTTCATGGTCTTCCTTTCGGGGCCACGCCATCCACATACCCATGTTACTTCCAGGAAGTGTACCCCATCCAAACCCAACCACTCCATGAGACCGGATCAAAACCCGTGCCAGACAGGTCATGTCTGAACAAATCCCATCCATGGTGGCAACATGTGGCATTCCAGTCCCGACATGGTCTTATACACCGGAGCTGCGTCATGCACGTGGGCGTGGAAGACGTGGTTGCGTCGTCGCCACGTGAAACGCTGGGTCGTCGTCAGGCCCCAAACGTTACATCGTTACATCGTAGCCGAGGGAGATGGGAATCAACAACTGGTGGAAGGTGACATGCAGTGCACATCCACTTTTCCTGGGTAATTAGTTGGAAATGAAGGGCACTGCCTAGCTAGTTGTGGGTCAAATAGTTGACCACTGGAAAGGGATGTGCTTTGATTCAGTATTACACTCCCTGTGTCGGTACTGGGGCGTTTCTTTGATGCAATGTTTGGACCTTTTCCCAGTGAAAGCGTTGATCTTTTGGGGGGGTTCATGCATGGTCTTACATTGTCTTGTGGTATGCCATACAGTGGCAAATCCAGATCATCATATTCTGAGCATTTCTTATAGTAAATTTCCAGAGAGAAGAATGCACCAAAACAAGTTGTACACTTTTGAACCCCCTGGTCAGTTCATGATTCCATCACTTCTCCGCAAGCCTAATGTCTCGACTCCAACGTTTCTTCGGCACCATCTTCAAAACCCACGACACCACCAATTGATTTTCATATTTGCAACACCATCCCACCCCTCTTTCCCCAAAACCATAGAACCATTGAGCCATCATCCCCACCCTTCCAAAACCAGCCTATAGCCAACCCTACACAATATAGTAAGTATAGCCGCTCCATGCGAAGTCCCTCCGCGCGATGCCACGCCCACGCTCCTTCAACGTGCGAGCCTGGCGTCCGGAACTCGCCGCCCTCGCGGGGCGTCGCCATGGTCGAGACTTCGTCGAAGCGCGGCGATTCCTTCGGCAGGCGCTGCCCCGCTGGCTGCAAGACCTGCACGGTGGGGATATCGGTGGGATGAGAGTGCGGAGGAGGATGGGGAGGATGGGGGATATGGGGGGGATTGAAAAGAAAAACGAAGGCCTGGCGCGTGGCACAAAGTGTTATTGAGTTATTGAGGGTTTATTTCACATGTATGTTTTTTGGTGTGGGGGAGGTTAGGTTGGTTTAGGATGGTTTAGGAGTAGATTCATTATGAACCAAAGGGGCTAAAGGTCCAAGAGGATACCACAGGAAGCTAAGGAAACAAGAAAACACATTACTGTGTGGGCCTAGTGAGGGCTGTCGTGTTTTGATGGTCTTGAAGGCCGTCAGGCCCAGCCATTGAAGAAAACACAAAGGGCCGGAGATGAGAACATCATGGTGGAAGAAGTACAGGATAGTAAAGACTCATGCTCCACACACCTCTGTGAATGGGTTTGGCCAAGTGGTGCCGATTCCCAGTACAAAGCAATGCCACCACACAGACCACAAAACATATATAGTTATTCACAATCAAAAAAATGATCTTTTTAAAACTTGATGTAAGCGAATGTGATATGTGTTTTTGTTTGACTTGTACACACACACACACCTTTGTGACTTGCATGTTAAAGATGTGTTAAAGTGAATCTTGAGAAACAACTATTTTCACAGCCTTTCACCACACAAATTACTTGAGATTGTTGGCTTGCTAAGTGGTTGGCGACTGCTAAGCCAAGTGGTTTGGGAAAAAGGTGTCGTTGCTTGTCCATGCGATGTGCAGTTCTGCGCAGTTGTGCTTGTCATTTGCATTGCTGGTTCAGCACTGCAAAATAGACCTGTTCACAGGCCATTGAACATGGAAGTCGAGGAAAGTGACCACCTGCATGGTGACTACAGTGCTTTTTCAGAGGTTCCATGGCACAAGTTACCCAAGTTTGGTGGTTTAGATGGACCCCCATCTGTCTGTACATCTAACGGGTTCCTGTCATCTCTTAAAAAAACAGATAAATTATGGTTCGTGCATGTTCTTCTGGAAACCGGTGGTTCATCACACCCACTTGATGATCTGTCTTCTGCTTTCGCTCCAGGGGAATTGGACGCCCCAAGATGCAGCCAGCGCAGCCCTTTAAAGACCAACCCGAAATCCGGGTCCCGAACCATTTTCCCCGTGGAACATCAAAAGGTGAACCCAGACTTTCCACCTCTTCGATTCTAGATTGGAAAGCCATTAAAAAAGGCAAAATTGGTTGTCCACTGACTGGGTAGGTCTTGGACAAATCTTGCAAGTTGTAACAGCGTTGGCCTATAACCTCCGCCGAAAAGTCGTTGGGATTTGAAACGCAGGGCCGCATCAAACACTAATCCCGAGTACCTATTAGAACACCGACCCCTCTTTAAAAAAATCAAGTCGGATCCCCCTAAATACGGCTTGTATGTGTTTTTAAACTACCGCCCTTCACGCCGCTACTAAACTACCAACATTGCCGATTTTGGATGAGTTTTTCTAATTAGGTTCCAAAAACAACCGCAACTGCCCACCTCTGTCCGCCCTGTCTATCCACCATGACACGCCGCGTTTACACCAGCAGGTTTTCCTTCCCGAAAGCTTTAGTTGTTAGTATATAGTTGTTAGTCTAATATTCTAAAAAAGATTTTTGTAGGGGAAAGGGAGACCCTTCGTTCTGGAGGTTTCTTGAATTTTTGATACGACTTTAGTAAAGTATTTTGCATAACATGTTCCTGGGTGACTTTTTTGTGTTGAAGCTCTTCCTAGGTGACCCTATTTTGGACCCCCCGATTTCAGGGACCCCATATTTTAAAAAATGCGACCGAGGTTTCCTTACTAGGGGGGGGGGCGTGTTTTTTAATAGGTGGACAGGATTAGCCACGACTCAAACGACTTAATGTTGGATGCTGATTAGTAAATGGGTCCTCAATAATGCTAAAATTTTCCAAAGTTATTCCAGACCCCATGTTTGAAAAATGGGTCCTGAGTGATGCTGAATGTTTTGGGGACCCTAAATTCTTTATATATTGGAAACCTAACTAATAAGGGTTTGAATTCCTAAGCATTGCTCCTAAACAAATTTTCAGGGTAGTAGACCAGGAAGGCACCTGATCCTCAATAATAGATTTGTTTTTGGGTTCTCAATTGTGAAAAGTTTTTTCCACTGGAAAAAACTGCTCATGGAATCTTCCTTTACTTAGCTCCTGAGGCCAATGATTATGATTCATCTTGAGCTGAAGATCTGAGGCTGCAAAGCAAAAGGATTGCTGAGAACAGTTACAAAGCACCTGAGAAAGGAAGCTGAATACTACAATCAATTACAAAAGGAATCCTCACAGGAATCCAGATTTGTTTTGGTGGTAATTTATTATAGAGGATCCCCTATTTGTTTGAGGGAGGGGGGGGGGACCCCCCTTTACTAATTAGGATCCAACATTAAGCGCAAAGCAAAGCAAGCCTGAAAAACACAAGTAAAGTCGCAACGCTTCAAAACACTACTAATTCCCACCACTTGTAGCCCTAATCTATGTATATAGCCTAATTCATCCACTTCGGAAGACCGTTCACCAAGACGAAGCCTGACTTAACACCCCCACCGTTCCTGCTAGCCGTGCGCTCGTGTGGTGGAACCCACACGCGCAAGGCCTGAAACCAGTTTGGCACCACTGGCACGCCTCGCGCATCCTCCTGGCCCCGTCGAGCGACAGTTCAGAAACATCCATCGATGGAACCTGAGTCTAGCTACTAGTAGCAGATTAGCTACTATAGCTAGTAGTAGTGATGGTTACCCAGAGCAAACCCGTAAACCAAGGACGAACAGATCGATCTCGTGCCGATCTTCGTCCGGATCGGGGTGGGCGAACGAACGGATCACCATTTAGTCGGACGAGGCATCCTTCGTGCAGTTCCTGACTGAGCAATAAGGCGATGTTTAGGAAGGCAACAAATAACTTAACTGAAATCATCTGCAATATAATGGTTCATGTTGTTCACAAAAAAAATGGATCATGGATGTCATGTTGGTACGCAGGTTGCTGTCAAAATGTTGGCTCAGGCCCTGCGAAGGTGTCGGGTCAACGGAGTCTTGCACATACAGCAAGTGTGAAAACAAAACGAGGTTTGGATAAGATCCAGAACCCCAACTCAACCAATACCTAAAAATACCAGAATCCTCCAATTGGGGGTGTCCATGGGAAACCCATTGCACCATTTTCTAGCTTGGACTTGCTGATGGAACTTGAACAAAACACAAGATCTTCCCAATGAACTCTCCAAACACTGAATGGGTGGGCAAATCAAATTATCACTGTTGAGACCAGAAACACATCACTTGAAAGTCCAGTCCAACATCGCTTGTTCACTTGTGACTGACATCACTTGAAGAAATGAAACAACAAGTTGGACTGACTTTATGAGTTCGATCCCAAAAACTAACCACAGCAATCTGTGGCACATCCTGCTACATGCTCCAACCTTCGTGTTCCCCCTACACCGCGGTACGCGGCTCGTGTTCCAACCGTTCGCGGCTCGTCCTGCGGCACGTCATCGGCTTGGCCCTTCGCGCCCTTGGAGGAACTGCTGGGGTGCTGCCTCGTCTTCGCCGACGACGCGTCCAGCGGCTTCGAAGCAGGTCTTCTTCAGAGCAAAAGCCGTTGTTTTGGGATGTCTGATGTCTAATCATAGCCCCTTATAGATCGAGGTTAAGGGATGTCCATGAACCACCCCAAAACAGGAGGCCCCCCTCACCGGTCTCCTTCTATCGTCCCCTGAACCCTGATTGAACTCTGAAGAATCAGTGAAGACTGAAGAACGACTTGTTACCAGGTCGGCCGTGTGTGGTGCTTCCCAGTCACTCATGTCATGAGCTTGGCATCTTTACCGATCAATTGGGATAGTTGAAAGGAGCTCACCAATCCAGTCCCATGTCGGCTTCCTGTGGTTTGAGCACCAGGTGACAAAAGACCTACCGAAAAGCACAGCTGTTCATTTCGTCGTGACTTCTGGACCGGTTCGTTTGTGTTCCCCTGCTTTTTCAATTGGAAGGCTGTCGTGGCTTGACTCACTGAGGTTCCAATGGCATCACAGAAGCCACCGTCGGCTGGCGTTGGTTCTCCAAGGTCGCTTCGTGCCACATGTGCCCAGACGCTCCGTGAAAACAGCCCGACTGGTGCCTCAAAACCCTTTTTGGTTCGATCCCTGACCCCTCCGGATTCGGGGCCGAACGGGTCGCGTCCGTCGCGTGGGTCATGTCTCCATGGGCATCCGTGAACCCGTGTGGCCAGGCACTTCACCATGGAGAAACTCCGGATCGCTTGATCACCGGTCGGAACTTGCTCACTTGGAACACTGACTACGTACGGTGGTGTTGAGTATGGATGGGTTTGCCTAACAACTCCCAAAGGTGTGGACATATTTGCATGGCTGGGATTGGGCGAGATCGGGGCAGAGTGCTTTCTAAAGCACTTGACATTTGCGGGATCCTCGTAGATCCTGCGGGGTTCACCGAATGGATCCTATAGAATCAAAGCAACCCAGGGTGGGTCACACAAAGCAACCACCAAATCTGTGCGGCAAAGGCTCTGAAAAAAGATTTGCTGTCCTGCATTGACCTCAGAAGCCAGGTGTCCGTCCCCATGTCGCTGTCGGCATTTGTTGCTTTTCGGTGGTTGCCCTGCCTTGGTGGCTCCAGGTAGTGCAGGATTTGTGAAAACAAAAATCCAACAGCCTTGGTTGTACAGTAGCCTGTGTACAAAGACCCTTGCTGTGCTAGAGACTTCAGCCGAAGATCCGCTACTCTATCAATGATCATCAATGATATCTTTCTCTGGCTTGGACAACTTCTTCTTCCAACCAGGCACCCCACACATATGAGCCACAAGCCGCTTGTGTGAGGGCAAGCGACCATCCATGGGGCTGGAATAGATGCCGCACACATGGACCCCTTTTCAATCACCCTTAAAAGGGTGATTGAAAAGGGGTCCATGTGTTATTAACCTCATTGCTAAACTGAGTTTGAATTTAAATAGGGTGACCTCCCAACCGATGGATTTTGTTTGTTTGTGATGTTCCCAGAGGTCTTTGGGGGGTCTCCCTATTCTAATAGGACCCAAATAGGCCAACCCCATGGATGGTCTGGTACGGTGGACGCGGAAAGTCAGGAGCTCAAAACCTTCCAAAGCAACTCAATACCAGGGCTCCCTAAGGGGTGTCTATTTGTAGCCCCTTAGAGGTTAAGGGGTGTCCATTAACCACCCCTTATGGGTCCTGGTACAGTTTTCTTACACTGAACCTCAGAAGCTACTCCTACTCCTGCTATTCGCACCACATGGAAGGCCAAGTCCTCACGTCCTGAGCCCAATGGTTCGGAACATGGTCTTCCATGCCACGGGTCTATTCTCAGGGTCCATGTGGTCCATCTGCAGGGGTATGTCGATGGATCTTGGGCCGAGTCCAGCCTAGTTGGAAGTCAAAGCACCAGGGTCCTTAGTCCTTATGGTCCCTTCCAGCAAAGCACGGAAGCAAACACCAGAGCGACAACGGCGACGAGCGCTGCAAGGTCCGACGGGCCGCGATGGACCGTCCGAGTCCCGACAGCGATGTGGTGTTTTGGCTGGCGTTTCATGTAGGCCTTTGGCATGGAGAGGTGCTTTCAGGTCTTTTTCCCGACGGGTGAATCCTCTTGGCGGGAAGATGTTAAACCTTCATTCATCTTCATTCTGGTTCCTGGACAGCAAATTCAAGTACCGATGGGCTGAGAACCATCCCAAGATCACATGGTGGAGGATCACGTTGTGGCGATGGACTTCATGTGGAGTGACAACAACTTCGCACGTGCGAATAATATTGTTGTTTTTCGCGTGCCTCTTCGCACATGCTACAGAAACTGATGATTGGAGGGATGAAGGCATCAATCCAGTTTGCCCAATCTGCCCTGAGACTTTTGCAATACCGCCTCTTGATGAAGCTGTAGATGGATGGCAAATCTGTCCGATCCGTGCTTCATGCTTCCTTCATGAGAACATGGAAGTGAGAGAGTTCTTTTTGTGTTGCTTCACTCCCCAGCTCTCCAAACTTTCCAAACAAAAAAGAAACTTCCCAAATCTCTCGTGTCACGTCCCAAACCTTCGCTCTCTGAGCCATCCCGGCCGGCAGCTCAGTGTGGGAATCTGCTTGTTCTTCGGACCCCTCCTGCGGCCCGGCTTTCCCGCGGCCCCGTCCGCGGCGACGCTCAAATCCGGTTGAAGAAGCGATCACGAAAGAGGCTGAGTAACAAAAAACAAGTTCATGACTTGTGTATATATCCCATTACTGTTACCCACAACAGTGGATGATGATGATGATGATGATGATGATGATGATGATGATGATGGTGATGATGATGATGATCGTTCACCGATCGTTACTAGTAATGGGACACGCCCACTTCATGACCAACTCCACAAGCCTGCAATGGGAAACTGATGGAACAGTGACCCTTCTGAAATCCTCCGAAGATCTATTGGATCCGGAGTTGTCTAAAAATGTTTCAGCTCTGTCTCTATACTTCAACATGCTAACATGCTTGAACATGGTGTCGAAGGCCTCAACAAAGACCCACGACACCCATAAGCCATAGCCGTGCGGTCTCGTGTTATTCCCATAAGCCATAGCCCTCTCTTGAGCAATGTGGTGCAAATGGGTAAGGAAAAAAGAGCACGCCAAGAACCCTCGGAGTCCCCAAGTTTCGCGCTGCCCCAAAACCACAACAAGTGACCTATGAAGCCCAGCAACCACCTAAACCACAGGACCACCCGCCCTACCAGAGGAAACCAAAAAAACACATACAGCCTACAGCAGTGGTTTCAGATGGTTTCAGAGTACTAGATGATGGCACTGGCACCCAAAGGATGTCCTTTAGATGGTGATACGCCCATGGAAGGAAAAATGGTCTTCCAGTCTGGTCCAATATTCTTCCCAGGTGTACCATCTATACACTCTGATCACCGCGTTTCACTCTGATCACACGTCCTGCGCAGAGCTCACCCGCTCAATGGGCATCTGAGTGCCGAGACGTTGGATTGACGTCACGACGTCGGTGCCGAGGCGTTCGATCGGTGGTGATGCTGGACATGTCGTGATCGCGGTGACAAGGGATCGATCGATGGTGTTCCAGGTTCGTGATAAGTAGGTTGTTAACCAGGTTCTTGTTAAGTGGGGTGACCCCTAATTCTCCAGAATCTGCTGGTGTTTCAGGGTGTTTCCCCGCACTTCCAATTGATCGGTCTGGGATGTTGGTGGATCCACCTGATTGCTGGATCGCACTTCTTAGAAATGAAGGGTAGGGCTTGTTGGAGTAGATGGTGTCTTTCTCTCCGTCGTTCGCCATAGTTGTTCGAAGGCATAATCTGGATGTGGTGGGTTGGAGGGGTCACACGCGTGACCGCGCAGATGGTCTTCTGGCAGATCCAATGTCAAATCTATCTCATTATCTTGAGAATCATGGAGCCTCAAAAGTGAAGCCTTTGAGGGTTTTGAGGGGGGGGCAGGGAAGTGTGACGTACAACGTACGCAGCAAAGGGTGGACAAGAGAGCACATGCGCCAACAAACTGGAGAAGAGCTGCTCACAAAAAATGCGCCCAGTCATGCAGCACTGGGCTTTTGCTTTGGATTCCCGGCCATCCAATCTTTCTATGACCGCTGAATAAGACTTCTGCGGTTGTCGCGCCGTCACGTCGGGTCACCGCCCTCTGCGACCGACCGGTGGGGTCCACGCAGTACTAGCCGGTCACTGGGCGTCACAACGGAGGTCCGCATGGTGGACTGCTCCGGCTGCATGGTGGACTGACACCATTCCCATCGATCCCCAGATATTGTTTATACTTACAAAGTCCTGGTGATTGAAGTTTGAAAAGCAGCCAATCCAAAGTTCCCTCATGTGTCAGGAACTTGAGCTGGACATTCACACTGAAGGTCCTAGCGCATGAAGAGACAATTTGTGATATGTGTTTGTCTTTTGCTGTCTGGGTGTGTTTACTTTCAATGCTTGTGACACCTTCCTCCTTTCACTTGGCTGGTCCTCGCCGGTGTTGATTCTCTTTAACCATGTTCTTTGTTTAAGTGGAACATGTCCATGCACCAAATCGCATTATTGATCTGTGCTTCCTTGTCTCAGTGTGTGCGCGCACATGGATGGGTCAGTAGTTAGGCGCATGCGTGGGTAAATGAAATGGCTCTCCACAAGAACTCGTGTTCTGGGCCAAGGCACTTGCTACACTCGTTTCACATGGTAGACACCCCAGCACTGCAGAGAAGAGAAGGCCCAGCACTTGCGACACTCTTCTGGGATTCTCTCCCGGGTTGCATCCGACGGGTCTGGGAAAGACAAGCGACGCAAGCGCCAAGCGCCAAAGGAGCCCTCGGAGCCCAACAGCACGAAGAGTGTAACATTGCAATTGTAACAATGTACATGTAATGTAGACTCTTGATTAATGATGCCCCCACATGAAGAGGACTTTTAATCCAAATCGGATGGTTTATTAATCAAGAGTCTACATGTATACAGTATACATGTAAGTGTGAGATCTGCACGAAGAGTGTAACATCTGCAGAACTGCGTGCAGATTCAACAGTTGATATCAAGCGATGCCCGTGGTGCCCCTCGTACTCGTGGCCGTCGCCGCGGTGTTTGTTTTGCATCAAGTTAGACTCGGAGTTGGTGAATGGCGAATGCCCCACCTCTCTTCGCAGCTCCGCAACGGGCGTCACTTCGAACGACCTGCCCTTCGCTGATCACCGGTCTGGTGCTTCTGAGTCCGGGAGTAGTGGCAACTGGAGCGTTTTGAAGAAGAAAAGACGGATCCTGGTTGAGCCCGGAAAAAGGTCTTTTCTTCCAATAATTTTCTGCTGTATCTTCGTCCGAAAGATCTCTCTGCCAGATCTGGATCTGCTGATCGAATTTTGCTGCGTCAACTCTGCTGTGGACTCTGTGTGGACATGATAAGCAAATGGGTTGTAAAGATCTATGCTCTGAGCTGCTTTGAACACTGGCATACTGTTCAATCTGATCACCTCTCTCTTCAGGTGATTCCAGCCGAATCAATCAGGCCCTGATTCAGAGTCTCTGCGCGTCCTATCGTGGGTTGGTCAGAAGCTTCCACATCCAAGTTTACTCAACCTCAATTTGCTCAGTACCCTCAGTTTCGTTGGAAAATCACGGTGAACCTAACTTTCCACCTGTGTTGGATTCTAGTGATTTCGAGCGGGGAAACCAAGGTTTGTCCTCTTATCCCCGATAGTTTGAGCTTCGGGTGGCCAAGAACTGCTGTCTCCTTCCAGACCTTGGAAGTGGATCATTCAAAATGCCCAAGCAAACAAACGTGCTCGCGAGAGAACCCCGATTTGCCAAACATGTCAAAAGGTACTCCCCAGAGGTACACAGCATCGGTCATAGACACAAACGCATGATGGCACATGGGTTTCTTGCTGAAGATGCCTCTCATGGGACAGGGAAAACATCCTTGCTCCGTTTCTCAAACAAAACACATCCACAAAACATGTGAACTACATGTGAACTTGAACTACGTAATTAGGAATTAAATCATGTAGCAAACAAACAGGCCCCTACAGCGTAACACTTCCAGCCATGAGTGTTAAATCCTCTTTGAATACTACTGCTGCTGCTGCTGCTACTGCTCCTACTACAATTATACTCCCACTACTACTAATAATATAATAACAATAATTATACTCCTACTGCTACTGCCACTGCTACCACTAATGCTCCTGACTACCAACTACTACTGACCATCTTCTCTGCTTCGTGCCAAACATCCTGCCCTATCCCGCCCAAAACGCCCGCCTTGGTTGCAGAGGTGCTCGGACACAGAAGCGGGATGAGCTTCACCTCGGCGAGACTTGAAGCCCCCAGCGATGTCCGGGACTGGAAGGGTGGTCCTTAGAGATGGGCCCAAGGTTGCCTGGTGTTATTGGATTAGAGTTGTTCAAGTATCTAGAGTAGTAGGTTCAATTACCTTGTAATTGCCTTTATTCTAGAGTATATAGTCTATGTAGTTGGTGTTCAATTACCCAAGAATCCAAGATGTAGAACTTTGTAATTGCCTTTATTCTAGAGTAGTTGGTGTTCAATTACCCGAGAATCCAAGATGTCTTAGACGGAGGCTCCAAACCACACACCTTGGGGCAACTGGTGCCATGGAGTCTCTCTTGGATGGAGTAAGATAATGACGTTTTTCCCCGAGTCTTCCACTCTTCCACCTTTGAAAGGAGTGTAAAATCCTACTTTGAGAACACAATGGTTATCCGGCAAACAACATACATCAATGGTGGTTGGAATCCTGGCATTTATGCAACTACTCCAGTCCCATCGAGTGTCTGGGGATATACTAAACGTATTACGAATGCATCACTGGTCTAGTCTGAGGTCTTAAGTGGTGAACGGGAAGTCCTGGTCTCATGCACGGCATGTTCATCTCATGTTGCATCACATGTTCATCTCTTCACAACCACTGGCAACTGATGCGAAATACAACGAACTGCTCGGCCATCTGAAAACTCCGACCTTGAAAAAAACATTCCATGGAAACAGTCCATATTATATGCAGTCTTTATACTCCAGTCTTGTGCCCCTCCACTATAAAAGCTATCCATTGTTCCTGGGTAGGAAGAGTGCTCTGGGCACCCGAGCCAAGGGTTGATCCACTTCATCCCCGCGAGAGCAGTCACGCATGCAGGAACTCCCTCGGGACGCGGAAGGCGGTGGGTGGCTGGGCCAGTGCAAAATGCAGCGAGGTGTGGCTGTTCTTCAAACAATTATTTTGGTGCCCTACACATCATTGGACCCTCGTACTTGGAGGGTTTGGACCTTGCAACATCTGCAGGGGTTTGGACCGCGAGCAAACTTTAACCTTTTTAGGTCGATGATTCTTGGGGTGGGAATGAGATGGGACCAGGGAGGGTAGCTTTTGAGCACAGGTTGGCCTTGTGACGCCTGATGGAAGTCACACATGTGTCTGGCACGTAGTTCAATCATTTTCCATGCCACATGGCTGTGGATCAACACCCGGAGCCCCTTTCACCAGGGTAGCTTGACCGGTAATTGACCTTCTGTTCATTCGCCTGGGAAAAACCGTGTCCTGATGCCACGACCCAGCCCGCCACGTCGTCCAGCCACATCGTGTTCTCGTTTGCTCCTGTTGACCAAGTCCGATCCACATCAATCCCATGGTTTCCCGGGAGACGAAGTCTGGCTTCTTGAGTCTTGAGCTGCTTGGCATGCTCCGTGAACACCCCCACCAAGCAATCAGCCTAGAAGAGAAACCACAAAAATCACCCAAGCGAGTGGGAGACACACAAATACATAATGATTCAACATGATCTCACTCAAACCAACTTCTACTTGGAGATTTAGTCTCACAGTACTCCAGTGTCCTCTCACTGAACCATCTTGCCGTGCAACTTCCCAAAACATCATTACACCCTGGAAGACTAACATGGAAGAATGGCCCTTGGAAGACGATTTTCCACTACAAACAGGTGGTGAACTCCACTTCCATGTTAGTTTTCGGGAGTGTGTGCGCCAATCCCACGCCAAGGAGCCGATGTTCCCCATGTTTTTGGGGCCAGGTTTGTCGCTCGCGTCAGGAGCGTCAGGAAGAAGAGTCTTTAGTTGATGGAACAGGCTTGGCATTTCTGCTGTGGGTGGTACGCGCGATCTTCATGTTTTTTGTCTTATTATATATTACATTTGTTTTCGATCCTTTCACTAGCAGTCGAGACATGAGCTTTTGCTTGCGGGTACACATTTCCCAGTCAGTGGTGCATCTGCTTCATGATCAAATTGAACCACCAAGACAACACCACTTGATGTTTATAGTGTTGATTGTGGCACATGTCCGAAACCAAAGCTCCAAAGCCACATCTTCTTTGCTGCAAAGTGACCCTTCAAATGGTTATTTCCTCGCATGGTGGGCTGAGAGCAGCTGACGATGCGCTGGAGACATGGTCTGCAATGATGTTGCTGGAGCCAGGTGTGGTGCGAGAATTGTTGATCCAAAGAACAATTCAGTACGATGGCCATGCATTTCGGAATGACAAACAAAGGCCTGGAGTCTCACTGCAGCTAGAGTAGAGAAAGAAATCCGGGAACCATTACTGACAACACAATGACACCATTGTTTTCACAACGACCACAAGTCAGACAAGTGTATCCAATCCAGTTGCGGTTAAAGGTTAAACAATAACAGGTTCACCAGTTAATGGAAGTGAACAACGGTCCTGGATGGCCCTGGAAAAATAGAACAACATCCTCTACAAACAGAACTTTGTCCGCTTCCATGATGAACACATGAGTGTGTATTAAAATAAGGAGACCTTCCAAAGACCCCTTGGAAGAAGGAACACAGACCAAAAACACATAAGTTGGATTATCCCTACTTTAATACGCATCCATTATATAGAAAGGTAATGGTGATTGAACTTCATTTATTGAAACACAAATTAAAGAAACGAACACGCTCACACCTTTTTTGAAACTGTTTAATCAGTTCGACATCGAAACTGATGACCAATTTGGACATCGTAGTTGTTTGAATCGTCGTGTTGTTCAAAGGGCTTACCGTACATAAGAGTGGGATGGCAAGAGGTGAACCGTAGTTGCAGAGGCTGAGCAGCCAGGATAGTTTGTTGAACAAGTGTCTTCAGATATTCTCAAATGTTGGCGAAGGCAACGACTTCGGTTCAAGGATTGGTTTCTACTCCACAAGTTCGTTGAAATAAAAGGAGACACCTGTGCAATCTTGAGGTTTCTTTGTTGGCAATGGCCACTTGAGCCGCTTGAGCCGGTGTGTTTCAGTAGTTCCACCATCTTCCACCCATCCCTTTCTTTCCGGTCCGATCTTCAACCACACCTGACCCCCTCAGTTTCCCTGGAAAATCAGCGGTGCACCGAACTTTCCACCAGTTGGATTTGAACTGGGGCGCCCAGTCACATAAGTTTGGGCTTCTCCTCCGACTGGATACTAGTAGGACACTGAACCCCAAAAACTCCGCCGCCTCGCCACCGCGACCCGAAAAACCCACCGCGACCGTATATATACGCTGATGTCTTCCTCTATTCTTTTCTCCCGCACGTCAGCTGGTGGAGTCGAGTGCCGCAGCGGCAGTTTTGGGGTCGCTGGTGCGACCTGCGCTGCAGTTGGAGGTGACGGCGACGAAATGGGCACGGATGCTCTTGGTGGAAAATCGTGGAGACTGATGCGACCTGGGGAGGCGAAGGCTTGCTTCTAGGGATTCTAAATTCTAACAGGAAGAAACCCAATGTAATCTTTCAGGAAAGTCGCATTCTGGTGTGCCAGTGTTCTTACAATACTGTATAGTGCAATGTCCGTTTTTGTTGCAGAGAATTCCAGTCGTAGATGCTGAAGGTTCTGGGCAAAGAGCCCTTCTTCAGTTGAGCGACACGACGAGGTCTGTGTAAGCACCCCCGCATCACTGCACAAAGCAACCCGGCAACCCAGCGCAGCCATTGCTAC
>CAXIVM010001701.1:0-37555 GCA_964035705.1 Porites rus | reverse complement strand
CAAAAAAGTTGTTCCAGTCTGCAGAAAAGAACGGCGCGCTACGAGTCGGCTGCAAAGCTAAGCTGCAAAAAGCTCCGTGAGGTTTGGGGGAGGAAACGTGAACAACCATGGAAGCAAACAAGAGAGATTGGAACAGCGTGGGCAAAAGTTCAAACTAGCAGGTACACAATGCGGCGTCCCGCATTGCTTCACGACCGATCCATCACTGTCTTCGTTGGGCAGTGAGTGATGGTGGTCCACTGCCCCCCTGCCTGTAGAAGGTGGTTGAAAAAGGTGGTTGCAAAACCGTGGACCCCTGCCTGTAGAAGGTGGTTGAAAAAGGTGGTTGCAAAACCGTGGAGGGAAAAGCGGTGGAAAACCCTTTGTCCAGGGGTGGACACACACAGGTCGCCGCGTTCGGCGCTGTTTTCAAAAACCGGTGGCAGGCGTGATAGCTATGCCCCTTTTGGACATATAGATTCACGAGTTCGGCCGCAGCAGCGTCAGCGCTGGAGGGTGGGAAGGTGTATTTTCGAATGGTGTGGAGTCGTGATTGGAGGCCTGATAGAGCCAAGCGCTGGCTCCCGGCGGTGGTGGGATCCCTGATTTTCCAGGGTTGGGAAGGTTGCATGTAGGTGATGGTGCGTTGTGGGAGGTCAATGTTGAAACCGAGGAGATGAAAATCCTCCACCGGTTCGAGTTCCACAGGGTCGCCAAAGAAATTGTGGTGGATGAGGGTTTGGATAGCCGGGTGGTGAAGGAAATGTTCGTTGTGGACAATGAAGCGGTTGTCGACATAGCGATAGTACGTAAAGTGGAGGGCTGTGTGTTGAAGGAGGTTGTTGTGGATCTGGTGCCAGGAGTGCTCAATGAGGGTGATAGCAACGTTGCATAGGGCTGGAGAGAGCTGGGAGCCAATCCCGGCCCCTTGGATTTGTTTGTAAGTATTGTTGCAAGCCCGGAAAATGCATGTGTTTAAGGCAAAAGCCACGATGGTGGTAATGTCGGAGGTCTGGATGGTGCGTTGGGTGGGGTGTTTTTGATGGTGTCTGCCAATGTGTGAGTGGTGGAAAGGATTGCCAGTGGCCTGGACATCCACCGTTAAGGTGTGTGTGGATTGCTGTTGTTGCCAGTGGTGGACGAGAGAGTGAACTGCGTCGATGAGTCGGTGCTGGGGAACGGAGTTGAAAAAGCCGACCAGGTCATCGTTGGTGGCGTGGAGTGAGATGTCTGGTGGGTTTGGGTGAGGTAACTGTGAAAGTGGTGCCAAAGCTGGGGAATGGACATTTGGCCTGGATGTTGAGGGTAGAGGTGTTGGAGGATGATGTCAAGGGCACGGCTGGTAATGCGTAGTAGGTTGCCACTGAGTGATTGGAAGTATGAAATGATTGTACGGCCTTTTTGCCAGTGCTTCTTCTCCTTGAGGTGGACAACGCCGTAGGGAATGTTGAAGTCTTTTCGGAAACCCCACTTGTAGCGAGTGCGCAGGATGGGGGGGACAGTGGCGGCCAGGTGGTCGTGGATGTTTGTGGCAGTGATGTAGGGAAGTGGTTCGAAAAGTTCAGGGGATTGCCAGGTGTTCAAGGCGCCAGTGAAATATTGGCGGGGACAAAACAGCCGAAGTTGTTGGAGCTCATGGTCGGCATGGTGGAGTAATGTGTGTTTGCCCAAATGTTCTTGGAGTTGGCGAAGCAGGCGAGCCGTAAAACGGGGTTTGTTGCTTGAGGTGTGTGTTGTGAAGGCGCCATTGGTGCTCAAGGAAAGGTTGTAAATGCTGAACGAGGGATGGTGGGAGCCCTTGTAGTTTGAGCCATTTTGTGTAGGCCGTCTTGAATATGAGGAAGTATCGAGCTTTGCTTGGGTAATAGGTGCTGTTCATATTGGCGTTGAGAAAAATGCCGAGGTGTGTAGGGAGTTGGAGTTGGTCTAGTGTAAGGATGTAGTGGCCGTTGATGGTGGGGGTGTCTGGCTCCTGCAGGAGGGTGCGAAGGTGATCGCATGCGCAAGGGAGATCTGCTGGATCTGGCGGGCAGTGGAGTGTGTCCTCCCATGTGCGGTGGTTATGCAGGTGTGAGCGGAGGGTTTTGTGGGCGGCTTCTCTCAGTCTGTGGGAGGGGAGGTGGAGGGGAATGGTGAACTGCTTGTGCTGCTGGATGGTGGTACGAAGCCACTGCTGGCTGGCAGTGCTTAGTAAAGTCGTGGGGGCCAGGGAAGGCATCGTTAATGGATGTTTTGCTTTGGCGGCGTGAGATTGCGGTAGATGAGGGCTTTGTTGAGGATGTGGAGTGCTCGACTGCGGCCAGGTTCTTCCAGGTTTGCGGCCATGCGCCGGATTGCATAGACTTCGAGGTCCGTGTGGCGGCCGCTTCGTAGCTCTTTGGCTGCTTCAAAGGAGGCTGCGGTGTGTTTGGTAAGGTTGCGAAGAAGTTGAGGGCGTGATGCCTGGTGGAGGTGTAGAGGTGTGGTTCTCTGAGGGTGTATTGGCGTTGTCGAAGGCGTCTGAAAAGTCGTTTGTGGGTGCTAATCTGGAGTAGAAGTGGGCTCTGTGTTTTGTGAACTGCCATCCCTGAGCTTTGAGCTTGAGGTGATGGGAAATGAAAGGCCAGTTGAGCGGTGGCATCCAGTTTGCGATGTAGTGGTGCTCTTGGATCCATGCTTGGTCATAAGTGTCATGGGAGGTAAGTTGGATGGTGGTGTATTGGTGGATGTTGTTGTGTGAATGCCAGTAACGTAAGGAGAGTTCGGCAGAAATGGGGATGTTGTTTTGGAGTTGTTTAAGTTTGGCGCGGCGATTGTGCTCGCGGTGGGGGATGCCAATAGCTGTGGAGCCGACATAGAAGTGGCCATGTTGATGGTAGCATCGTTGGGGCTGGTCAGGATTTGAAGTGGAGCTTGATGTAAACTGAATTGGAGGAGAGGAAGTTGTGGTAGTGGTAGGTGTGGGCAGAATGTGGAGCTGGCGGAGACGGTTGCGCCATTGTTGTGAGCGACGAGTGTTGGAAGGATATGCGAAAAGGAGGGTGATGTGGATAAGGCCAGTTGCAAAGATGGCCTCGGCACGGTCGATGTATTGGGTGCGGTGAATGAGCAAAGAAAGTGCCCGGTGCAAGTGGAAGGAGTTGGGTGAGGTTGGTATGGCTGGGTTGCTGCTGGGCAAGGATGGCGAGTCAGCAACCGATGGCTGCTCCAACACTCACCAGCTGTTGTAGGCTGCGAATGGGGAGTCGGTTGACCCGGTTGAGGGGTAGGCCATACTTTGTGGCTGCTTCTTTTAGCTGCTGCGTGTGACTTTGCTTGTTTGCAGCAGGCGGACGACGTCCTTGGCAGCATCTTGGATTGTGGGGTCGAAAGTAGTGACCCATTGTTGGATCTCTGGGATGTTCCAGCCGTCGGGAATGTCGTCCTGCAGTGTGGGGTGTGGCGG
This sequence comes from Porites rus, assembly GCA_964035705.1. Taxonomy (NCBI): domain Eukaryota; kingdom Metazoa; phylum Cnidaria; class Anthozoa; order Scleractinia; family Poritidae; genus Porites; species Porites rus. Next base: position 34,152 of record CAXIVM010001701.1, on the reverse strand, counting down.
TTGCAGGACATCGGTGAGGGCCGGTGGCTTTGGTGGTGGTGGAGTGGGTGCATGGGATGGGGCGGCCGGTGCAGAGGGTCGGCTGGTGCTCTTGACTGGTGTGAGGGGGTTGCCCAGGTCTTGGAGTTTCTGACGTGCACGAGCCAGTTCGTCGTTGGTGTTTTTGAGGGCGCGTAGAGCGGTGCCTTCCGCAGGTGCTGGAGAGTGGGTTTGCAGTTGGTCGATAAGTAGTTTGACGAGGGGAGCGTGGAACGCTCGGGCATGGGTGGTCTTGTTGGGAATGTCTGTGTTCTGTTGGGTGTGTAGGGTTTCCGCTATGCCGTTCCAGGTCAAGGCGCTTCTCACGGAGTTGTTGGAGAAGTGGGTCACGAAAACCGACTCCGCTATGCTTCTGGTGGCAATGAAACCTGTGTATTTGCCGTTGCTGAGGGTACGGGCGGTGAACTCGGAGGTGCCGTGGTAAGCCAATTGCCACGGGAAGACCTCAAAGGTGGGGAGTCCTGCCACGCCCGCTTTGCGAGACCACTGGGTGGGTTGGATTGTACGATGTAGTTGATGCCCGTGGAGGTGTTGGAATCCCAATGTTGCTCGGTTGGGTTCCAAGAGTCGGGAACAGGTGGTGTAGGGGATGGGATGTGTGGGGGTGGTGGGGCAGGGGCTGTGGTGCCACGTGCGGTGGGTGGCGGCGGTGGGCTGTGATGGGAACGTCGAAGGTGGTGGGGTGACTGGTTCGGCCGTGGGCAGGGGTGGCGGTGGCGGAGGTGGAAACTCTGGCTGTGGGGTGGATGCGTGGTGGTGGGGGTGTATGCTGCGATGGCGGTGTGTACGGTGGAGTCACATACGGGTTGGAGTGGTGGACGTGGTGTGTACGAAGGGCGTGGGTGAGTGGGCCATAGGTGCCTGTGGGGTTGTAGGCGTGGTGTGTGGTGGTGGGAGGAGAAGTTGTGGTATCTGGGTTGGTAAGCTGCTGATGATGTTGCTGCATCAAATAATGATTCCAGTAGTATTGCTGCCACTGCGCGTCCATGGTGGCTGGGCGAAGTACGACTGGATCGTGGACGAGGAGCACCGGTTGTTGATTTGAGCAAGCTGAACATGCGAGAAACAGGTCCGGAAATGGCAAAAGAGGGAGTAAGCAGTGCCAGTGGAGTACAGTGACGTTAAAACAGTCATCCTGTCAGAGGCCAAGGGGCCAAAAAGGAAAGGAAAAACCTGGAAACAGCTGAGAAAACCGGAAATACCGCAGAAAGCAAATGAGGTTGTTTCTGTTGATCAACATCCACAGTTAGTATCTGACTGGCCGCTAAAACGCACCGTTTTTCGTTGTGCGAGGTGAAACTGAGCGTGTTGGTCTGCTGAGTAAGCTGAGCCGATGTCGAAGATGATGGTGGACCTGTTTGTAGAAGGTGGTGGTAAAACCAGACCTACGCATGAAAACTACGTACGGAGTAAGGGTAGGGAAGTTATTGGATGAATCACCCTCGGTGAACTCGTGAAAGGCGCCTCAGAAGCTGCAGCTGCTTGATCAATGGTTGTCTGCATGCCACGGGTCTGTATCGGGGTCATAGTCCTGTTGTGATAGTGGCAGGGGGCGCCCCTGCGTGTCCACTCTTGTCGTGGAGGGTTGGAGCATGACCACTGGGGGGGTGTGGAGCCAAGTCTGAGGAACTGGCTTGTGGGGGGATGAAGGGGAGGGGTTGTTGTGCTGGAGAGTGGTAATGTGCTGGCCACGGGTGGGTGGTTGGGGCAATGGTTGCCGGTGTGCCACTGATGGGGTAGGTGTGTATGGATCCGCCTTGGAAGCAAGGCCAGCCGGTTGCTGGGGGGACAGGTTGGAGGGGTGCAGTGGATAAAGTGATGGTGGGGTCGCTTTGGAAGAGGATGGACTGTAGCTGTTGACTGTGGGGTGGTGGCTGGGGGCGAACGTTGGGGCGTGGGAGAGCCCGGTGCGTGGATCCGGCTGCCGGGTGCGGGTGGGGGTAGTGGTGCGAGGAGGTGTCTTGGAACGTCTGTTGCGCGGTGTGCCGCCGATGGGGAGGGAAAAGTCGGAGGAGCGTGTGGCTGTTCCGGTAGGGTGACAGTGGGTGTGGGGATGAGGTTGACGTATTGCCATCGATCATGTGGTTGTTTGTTGGGGGCTGACGTGGATAGGGTGATGCTGTGGGAAGGTACTGCTGGCTGTGGGAAGAGAGGTATCTGATTGGTTGGTGTCTGCTGTGGGTATGAGGCCGGCAAAAGATGAAAGCTGGACAATGGCGTGGATGTCCGTCTGGATGTGACGGTGATGGGTGGCCGCTCGAGGAGTTGCTCGAGGAGTGGTCTGTTGGGATTCGTGCATGAGAAGCGGTGGAGTGGGTGGCCAGAATGGATTCGGAGGGTGGAGGAGTTTGAGTGGCGGCATCTTGCAGAGTGGTAGCCCTAGTCGCGGCGGTGGAAATTGGGTAGAAGCGAAGAGGTGCGGTGGAACTGGGGGAAGGATCTGTCTCTGTGTGTGTTGATGTGGAGGTCGGTGCGGTTAGGTTGGGATCCAGGAAGTATGCTGCTGGGGGAAACCGAGCCATGGTGTCAATGGCATTGAGAGCCAAGCGGGTGTGGCTCTGGATGCGTTGTACGTTGTTGTGGTAAATGGCAATGAGCCGCTGGACGGGTGGTGGAAGTGTGTCAGTGAGAGGTTGATGTCCGATAGGGGTGTCAGTAAGGGCGTTGAGGCTGTCCAAGTGTTGGTGAAGAACGAATCTGTGGACATGAAGGTCTGTGATAATGCCCATGAGGGCGTGGGGGGGTTGGAGGGTGTATACTTCGGCCAAAACGATTGGTCTGCCGAGATGTTGGTGGTGACTGATGGTGCAGGTTGCGAGGGTGTGTGAGTTGGATTGGGTTGAGGCGGCAGCGGGAAGGTGAATCGTGCTCTTGTGGAGGTAGTTCCTCCGGATCTTCATTGAAGAGAAATAGAACCTCAGACTGCTCATCATAGTCGGCGTTGCTCTCCATTGACAGGTAAGAATGGAGGCGGTGCACGGTTGGAGGTAACGCCCAAGAGTTTGAAAAACGGCTGCGGTCAAACAGAAAACGCTCTCCAGTGGAACTGGGAAAGCAAAACGAGGTCTCGATCTAAGTGGATTGGGCATTAAAGACCATCTAGACAAAGTCGAGCAAGTGGAAAGTGAAAAACCCGAAAGGAGATTGCGTTCTTTTTGTTCATCACACGATGTGTGAGAATGGTGTGGGGTGAAACTATGAGCTACTGTGGCGTGAATGGAGCTCGGCCGCGGCTGCAGCTGCGGCTTGGCGCGCAATCGCAGAATGGTCTGTTGTAGCGTGGCCGCTTGCTGCTCTGTTAGCGGCGCGTCTGGAATAGGAGGTACTGGTGGGAACACTGTGGTGGTGTTGGTGGTAGTGGTTGGGCGGAAGTGAGTTGGTGGTACGGGACGTGATGTGGGTGGTCGTCGAGTGGGATGTGCTGTGGGATTGAGGTAGTGTTTGATGTCATTGGAAAAGTTGAATGGTAGAAGTTGGCCGTTCCGGTGGGGACGTGGAATGGTGACCTGTAAGGGGATGCGTGTAGGTGTTGCTGAATGTGGAGCATGGTGCAATTGTGGGGGCCCACCCAAGTGGTATTGATGGGTGGGTGCCCCGGATGTGCTTTGGGTAGAATAGGAACATTCGTGGTGAGGATAAACAGGATCCTCAGTGCTGGTGGAGGATGTGGTAGATGGTGGTGCCGGTGGTGCCGTGGGATGTGGAGGTATGGCTGTGGGCTGTGTTGGTGTTGGCTTGGGGTTTGTCGGTGGTGTGTTGCGTGTGGACAGGTTCCGGTAAGATGTGTGGGAAACAGGGGGGCTTGGCTGGTGGTAATGTAGATGTGGTGGAGGTTTTGTCCGGTACAGTGCTGACCGGAGGGCAAAGCATGGGTGTATGCTGCGGGGAATGTTCCTCCTTTTTCGTGAGTTCCAACTTGGTGTCGTTGGTAGGTGATTCGACGGCTTCTGCCTTGGTGAGGTGTGGTGTCTCATCCTTCACTTCGATGGACTCTGTGGGAGTGCGGTCCCAGTCAGGAGAGTCGTATTCCATGGGGTAGTGAGAAGGCGAAGTGGGATACAGGAAGCGGCCCGTCGAGAGTTCAAATGGCTGCGGAGATAAACGTGTGACTGCTGGGTAGTAAGATGGAGAAAGTGTGAAGAAAACGAAATGGACGGGTTTTTCTGAGCGAAGCGTAATGTGTGAGACTAAGCGATGTCCGGGCGCCTCAGGGGGAGGAGGACGGTGTGTCCGCAAGCAGGTGGTAAGCTGCTGAAGAGGTGGAGCTGGAGTTGGAAGCCGTCCGGAGCTGGAGTTGGAAGCCGTCCAAAGTGCTTGATGCAGGTGTCCGCGGTGGCCGGGAGCTGCAGAAGGTCGGTCTGGCATGGTCTGGTGTCGAGGGGTTGTGTGGTTCGGCTGTGAGAGTGTGGTAAGGGGAAGCCGGTCTCGGGAACGAGATCTGTCTCTGCAGCTGACTCGGTGGGTGAGCGGTGGTGTGTTGATGGGTGATGGTGTGGTTGGGGCACGTTGTAAGGTGGCTCCGGAGAGGAGGTTGGTTTGCTGTGGTGGAATGTCAAGGGTGGGATCAATGCGGTAGTGGCCTGGGGAGCCTGGTGAGCCGGGAAGGAATTGCAGCCTGTGGAGTCCACGGCGGGCGTCGTGGGTGGTGTTGATCAAATGTCGCAGGGTGTTGCGTGTCTGCAGAAAAAGTCTGTAGGCTGATGTGTTGGTGAATGTAGACATTGGGGGAATGGGATCCTGTACAATGGGGTGATGTTGGAGATCCTCAACAAGCAAGGATATAGTGCGGAGCATCCAGTGGAGCAGGAGTAGTTCAGGTTGGTGTGTCACGGATACGGATGGAGCCAAGTATGGCATGGGATTGTTCGGTAAAAAGTAGCCGTGGTGTGGAGTGGGCGGGCCAGTGGAGAAGGTAGTTGTCGCTGAAAAGGGAGGTTGTGGAGTTCGTAGATCATCACGGGGCAGCATGCCGTAGAAAGGACGGGCGGTTATGAAGAAACAGTTCGGTCAAATGGCTGCGGAACATATGGTGGCATGCAAAAGTGGAAAACCATCGACAGTGTGTGTGTGTAAAAAGTAGTAGTTCTAGGAGGTGGCTGAGTTTTGCCGCTCGCCAAGAAAATCAGTGAGACGCGAAAAACAAATTGTAGCAGCAGCCGTAGGCAAGGATGCCGGCTCAGAGTTGGCAAGTTGCTTAGCGGATGCCGTAGAGCGTGAGTTGGAATGTTGTTGCAACGCTCGATGTTGTAATTAGCCACGGTGGTGTGGGAGGTTGTCGCGGGATCGTGAACGTTCCCTGGTGTGAGTGGCAGCGTTGATGTTGGTGGCTGGGGTAGCTTGTGGTGGGGGACCTGTCCAATAAGAGTGTAGACGGTCTGCTTCTTGTGGTGGGGTGCGTGGTGAGGGAGAGGGTGAACGGCTGGAAAGTCCAGGTGGTAGTGGGAAACCTGGCGGTATGTCGTGTATGATGGCCAGGTTTCTGCTGGAGAGTGAGGCTGTGGGGTTGATGCGGTACTGTCCTGGGAGCCCTGGGCCGGTGGTGACGAATTGAAGGAGCCGACGAGCCTGGCAGAGGTTATCAATCAGGCGGTCCATCAAGATCAGGTCACCGCGCATTCGGTAAAAGAGGTTGTATGCTCGCTGGTCTTGAAAGTACGTCTGGCTGGGCATGGGTTCGGTGTGAAATGGGTGATGGCGGAGGTGTTGGTTGACCTGAAAAAGAAGGTCCAGGGAGATGTTGAGGGATTGAAAGTCAGGCTGAGTGCAAATCGAAGGTTGGAGCCAGCTCGGAGGGCGCTGCGGGAGGTAGTGTTCTGTGTCGGCGGTGTTGCCATGAGGGCGAGCGCGAGGATTGGCCATGACAAATGGTGCAAGAAAATGGCGCACAAAAAGCTACGGAGCTGGTGTGAGCCTGAAAACTGAAAAGATCGAAAAAACCCAAGTTGGGCAAAATTGGTGAAGGTAGACTGGACGTGAAAAAACTAAATGTCAGTGCATGTCAGTGGATTTGTCCTGCGGCACGCCGTACTGAAGGCTGGGTGAAACGGGTCAAATGAAATAACTGCCAACGGGCGTAAGTGGAGATTTCTCCGGATGACTGTTCTCACTAAGTTCGCGCTCAGCGGCCGGCGTCAGCGGCACAGCAGCAGGAGGTGTTCGATGTGGTGAAGGTGGTGGCGTTGTATGGGGGGAAGGGGAAAAATCCGGTTGTGAATGTGGTGCTGGGGAAACTGCTGGTGAGGTGGGTGTTGGTGAGGGGGAGGATGCTGGTCTTGGTGGTTCTGTTGGTAGTGGGGTGGTGGACAGTTGCTGGTCTTGCTGACGTTGCATGTCTTTGAGTTCTTGCCATCGGGCTTGGCATTGCGCGACGGAGAAACCCACTCGGCGAGCCACAGTGGTCCAGCTGGGACGAAGTCTAGGGTTTTCTTTGAGTTCGACCAGGCGACAGTCGGCGTCGCCGTCCCAAGCATCCCAGTCTGCATGTTGGTTCGGTGGTGGAGGTGGTGGTTGCTTCCGCTTGCGTGTTGTGGTAGGTTGTGGATTGGGGGGTGGTGTTGGTGTGTCGTCTGAGTCTTGTGGAGGTGGTGCTGGTAAACGGATGGGTGGTCTGGATGGTGCTGAGTCACAGGAGGAGGTGGTGGATGGTAAACGTATGGGGTGGGCAGGCGGAGTTGGAAGTGGCTGAAAGTGTTGGCGGAAAGTGGGATCCGCTTGGTGGATGTGGTGAAGGAAATGAGTGTGAAGGTGTGCTACAATATCTGTTGCTTGTCTGAGCAGGTTCTGCAGCTGCGAAAGTACCACTGTGGTTCTGTGTATGAGGGTGGAGGTGTCGTTGTGTAGAGCTGTCGGTTTGCTGCTCATAATTCGGAGATGTAGGGATGTACAGTAGCACAGAATCGTCACAGGTTGCTGCAGCAGCGCGCCAAAGCAGCCGGACAGCGGCGAGTCTGCGGGAGCGCGTCATCACGAAGCCGTGCATATGAATTAAACGAGCATCAAATTCCCACAGGCCAGGTACGAAAACTCAAAGCCGGTTGGACAGGCAAGTGCATGAAAATCTGACATGTGAGATACTCCATCAACACTGTCATTACGATTCGAAGAGAGATGTTTACAGCAAAATTGCAGAGCTTAAAAGTTTGAAAGGTTCAAAATTCGCGTGGCCGCTGCAGGGGGCTCTTTTTGGCTGCTGCGAGCAAAGGGTAGGTGGTGGTGTGAAACCGAAGGTGGATGTGGAGGTAGTAGTGGCGTGGAGGTGTGGGACGGTGATGTTATATGTCTGGTGGAGTGGAATTGGTGGACCAGGCCAGTCCTTTGACAATGGCGTGGTCCGGGTGGATCACCCAGCAGCGGCCTTTGTGATGAAAAACCGCACCATGGTGATCATTAAGGAGGTTCATGGCGTGTTCCTCACCTCCGGAGGTATACTTTGTGGCGGCACCCCATGCAAGGAGTGTGATGATAAGGGAATGGGAGTTCTTGTGGAGTTGCCAGGTGTTGTGGATGATGCGGGCAAATTCGTTGTGGTCATGGGGTTGGTTGTGGGTGATGCGAACACCCTGGGCGAAGAATCCAGGGTAGTTGGCAAAGTGGAGTGTGCTGGGTAAAAATCGGCCTTGGCGTAGAATGTTGGAAATGTTGCCGACAGGGCCTGTGTGGCCTGCGTTGATGTGGGCGACTTCCCTGTGGGTTGATGTAGCTCGGGAGACCGCAGGCGGTTCTGGTGTGGTGGCTTTGGTGTTGAGGAAAGGAAGTGAAATGGCGTAGTATTGGAATTGGTCGTATTGGTGAGTTGTGTCGTTCCACTTGGCATGAGTATATTGACGGAAATCGGTGATCTCCTTGTAGGTGATGTTGCAGTCTGTGAGGAGATTGGCAATGTACTGGTGTTGTGGTCTGTTGGGGTTGTCGAGTTGGGTGGCGTGGAACTCTAGCCAGTCTAGAATTTGGTCTGCAGGTGTAAATGCGTGGAAGTTGGGTGGAGGTCGCCAACGGTTGATTGGGCGACGAAGGACGGCTGTGGTGGGAAATTGAGAGGGGTCGGGGTTGGTGTGTTCAGTGTTGGGGCGTAAATCGATGGGTTGTGGTGGTGAGCGACTGCGGGATGGTGTGAGGCTGGATGTGTAAGTGGATGTCGAAGGCGAACGCCGTCGCCGGGTTGTGCTGTGGTGCTTGGAGTGGTGGTGATGTCGATGTCGGCGGTGGTGGCGGTGGCGTCCTCTGTGGTGATGGTCGGACTTGCGTCGGCTCTTGTGGTGGTGGCGGCGACTGCTGTGTGGTGGCTGCGGGGAAGGTGGTTGTGGTGCTGGTGAGACAGTGTTGTCGGGCTTGTCTGGCGCAGGTAGTGAAGATCCTGGTGCTGGTGTGGCTGGTGCAAGTGATGGTGATGCAGAATGTTGAGATAAGGTGGCTGGAGGGGTCGTGTTTTGGACTGGCAATGGAGCGGCTGTGGTGGTTGTGGGGATCTGTTGGATTGGTGGTGTTTGGTCGGATGGTGTCTGGTGTGGGAGTGGAGGTTGAACTGGTGGTGAAGTGTTGATGGTTTGTGGAGGTGATGGCTGGGGCAATGGTTGGGGTGGAGGCTGTGTGACTGGGGGAAAAGCCGAATAGGGTTGCCAAACGCCCTGAGGGATGGCGCAGTGTGGGTCGGTGGATGGGTGATTGGCAATCGCGGTCTGTTGTGGTGTTGGAGGGGGATGCGTCAGTGTAGTGGGGGGAGGGAGTTCCGCTGGTGGCGCGGGATGAAGTGGTGGCAACGGGTATGAAGGGGGAGGTGCTGCTGACGGAAATACTGGAGGTGGATGTGTGGGCTGCGGTGGCACGTGGCATGGTTGCACATAAGTCCAAGTGGATGGTGTGCCGTAGGTCAGTGCAGTGGCTGTAGGATTGGACAAAAAAGGTGGTGGTTGAAATGGTTGTGGTTGTGGGTGAGGGTATGCCGATGGGTGTGTCGTGGGATAGGTGGGTGCAGGTGATGGCTGTGGCAGCGGCCATGTGGGTTGAGGTTGTGTGGCAGGTAGTGGTGGTGGCGTGGCGTGAGCGTAGGGCCACGGAAAATGCATGTCGTGCTCGTAGCTATGGCGCGGCGCGGCGCGGCAGCAAAAGGCAGCGGAGAAGTGCCGAGGTGTAGTGTCATGTTGTTGTTGAAAGTCTCATCTCTGATGTCGATGGAGAGTATGTTGTAAAGTGGTGCTGGATGTGAGCATGTTGGTAGGTGTGTGTTCATGCATCGCGAATTAGACTGAAGAGCTCTCATGCCCAACCTTGAGTTCTGCCGATAAATGAATCGCGGCATCAAAATGGCAAAAAACGTGAAACATGAACATGACTTGGAGGAGTGAAATGACGGATCCGAAAACTGAAAGCTGAATTCCGATGTATTCTGCAAGAACCGTTTTTTGGCCCGGCGGCCGTTGTGTCTGTTGATTCGGTGAGGGTGTCGGTGCCTTCCGGTGAGAATCCGGTGAGTGGTGGTGCGTTGGGGTGGTTGCTTTCCCATGCAAGATCGGCGCCCCTGTGACGGGGATCACACTCAGCACCCGAGTGGGACGGCTGAGCGAAACACACTCTGACACTTGTATTCAGTTAACTCAGTTCCCAAGTTGAGAAGGAAGGTGAGAGAACCGCATGGTGAAAGGTCCGAAAACTTGTAGGTGTTTGAAAAAGTTGTTGAAGTCTGCAGAGACGATCAGTCACTCGGTCGGTGCGGCGCAAGTCTGCGGACGGCTGCTGAGAGAAGCCTGTTTGTGGGGTAGTATCATGTGAACCACCATGAAGCAAAACGCCGAAGAGTGGGGTGACAGCTTGTGGAAAAACTCGGCAGGTACGTTCAGAGAGCGTCCTCTCCGAATATCACATCCGATCAGCAGTGTCTTTGTTAGGCAGTGACTGCTGAAAGGATCACTGCCCCCCTGCCTGTAGAAGGTGGTTGAAAAAGGTGGTTGCAAAATCGTGGAGGGAAAAGCGGTGGAAAACCCTTTGTCCAGGGGTGGACACACACACACACACTCAGCCGCTTCGCGGCGCTCTCTCGCAGAACCTGAATAGTCACCTAAAAAACCTTAGGAAAGAAAAATAAAGACAGAAAGAGCAAAACGAAAAGGCAAGAAGGAAAGGTAAGAATAGCGCAAAAAAGTGGTTACTTAGCACTTGACTACTTAGCCCTTGACTGAAGAGGGGCAGGGAAACGTGCCTCAGAACCACCCAACAAGCCTGAAAGAAAGCCTAGAAAACGAAGAAAGCGCAAGAGAGAAAGCGGGGGGCAGGGAGGGGGTGTATGTCCATGTGTGTGTAGTGTACATGTGTGTGTGTCTGAATACTTAGCACTCTAGTTACTGAATACTTAGCAGCCGCTAATTACGTGCAATAGTTAGGGAGCGGGACTTTAGTCTTAAACCGCCCGGGTAGAGTAGGACAACAGAAGGAAAGGCACCGACACACAAGTGTGTCGAGTACCATTTCCTTCTGTTACCCTGATTAGAGGGGGGGGATAGAGAAGAGGGGTTGGGGGTTCATTCTCCGTAAGCCGGCGGCATTCTGTCCGTAAGCGCGGCCACTTTGCGATCAGTTCATTCATGGCTAAGACCAAAAAGTCAAACCAGAATCGGCTAGGCCAGGGTCGGCGGATTTCCAGCCTTTTCCTCCTGGTGTCTTAGGCTTTCATAGGTATGCGTGTGCATTTGGCATTCAATTTCCGAACGAATTTCCTCAAGTGTGTGCATGTGTGTGATGTGTGTGTTTGTTTGCTGATGCATGCTGTGCATCTGCACCTGAGGTATTCTTCACGTCGTGCAAGGCCATGAAAGAGGAAATTTGTTGAGTTTTCCAAAATCTAGAAACCAAATCATTGGTGCGAGCGCTTCTTCAAGGAACCCCCCCCCTCAGGCGGGGGGAAATTCCTTGAAGAAATGTGAACTATCCTGCGTCCAGTTACTAGAAACTAACTAGTTGCTGTGAACTTACTCCTTTACTTAACTAAGTAGGCACCTACTCAATTAAGTGGGAGGCAGGGCCACTCGGGCTTTACAAAAGAAGCGCTTGACAGTCTCGGGTTTTATTGCTTCATGGTTCGGCCTGCCAGGAACGAAGGTACTGCGGGTTTTCCGGGTCCAGGTGGGAGATGAGGGAAAACAATGTTTCAATGAACAATGTTGAAGAATGTCCACAAGGAAGACAGCAGGATTCGGGATGTGCTTGCCACCCAAAAATTACGCATGCAAGTTCACCAAATATTTAGCACAGATTCCGAAAACATTTTCTATTTCTACTCTCACACACTCAAGTGGGTGGTGAGAAGCCCGAAGATCACAGTCTCTATGCAGTCATTGCGTCGTGTGCAGAATGTATCATAGAGTTCTCTTTGAAGTGAAGAACCGTTCCAGGAGAAGAGTGCAAAGTGCTCGAGAGACTTGGCCAAGAGGCTGTGACATTGCTGTTCGCATATCTTCCAGCTAACCGACAAACCTCGACGATCAACATCACAAACTGAAAAGTCTCAGACAAACTTGTCATGGGCTACTGTCCTAAAAAGTTCCATTACATTGCGTGGGCACTGGATGCCCATGCAAACAAACAATTCTGGCACGTTTTGCGTGCACCAGCGTGCATCAGCGTCCATCCGTATCCCTGAGGAACAGCCATTGCATTGAATCCACCCAACATACTATGATGTGTATATATAGTATGCGCAGACATGTAGAGCATACGTTTTACACAACGTTTTCCCGTGTGAGACCAATCTTGATTGGTTTTGGGTCAAGTGTCATTCTTTTGGAGATGCATTGAGTTGTTGCAGCGCAGAAATCATTCTTGGGTTTTTCTGCGCTTCTTTACATGCAACATCACGAAACTAGATGACCTACAAAACCATGCAAATCCCACCGCATGCCGATGACTAGACTAGCAACACACAGGCCTAGCATAGTAACTTTGCTATTTGTTGCACTTTGAATCAGCTTTGTGCAGAGGCCTGGAGGTCGTACTTCACTTGGCTTTATTTCTACGACGCACACGTTCCAACACGCAACTAAGTCAGCAAATCAATTGCACTGGTTGAAAAGACACATTTACGCAAATGGTGTCGTGCACGCGTACGCAGAGTGAAACCGTTGGCTGGTGGAGAGCGTCAGGAAGTAGTTATAGTATGTGACCCAAGCACAGAATCTAGGCCCTGAGGTGGAGAGAAACATCATTGACAGTGTTGAATGCTAGACAAGAGAGGCGAATGCAGGATGTTTGTCAGCATGCAAACATGGAGGCCTTGCGATGAAACGTTGAGGCAAACACTCATAAACAATCGGGTAGTTTCCCTGAACTTGCCGGAGGGGGAGGCCAATCCTCCCCTACAGTGGTCCATGATAATGCAGAGGATGTTGAATGAGTTTTAGACTCTTGGCAATGTAGAGAATCTTGTTGCGAGTGCGTGGAAGGGAGGATGTTGAGATTCTAATGACTGGCGGTCAGTTTGTTCAGCGCCAACACATCCTGGCCTGAATTATTGCGCAACGTGTATCTCTACACATGCATTTGTTGATCAGGTGCATGAACTGTGATATGAAAGTGTTTATAAGCATCACACTGTGATGTGAGGCCAAGAAAGAACAGAAAAAGACGGGCGAGAAGAGTGTCCTGCAACCGCCCAAACCGCAGAGTGGCCTTCAACCGCCCAAAGCTGCAGCCCTTCCGGTGCCTGGTGGATTTGGTGGAAATACGTGGAGTGAGAAGGCGTAAGCAGAATTTGTCAGTTTTTTGAAGAACACTTTAAAATGAAGGTGCTGTCAAAGTATTCTCAGCTTACCCAGTGTGCTTTGTAACTTGAATTTGATTTCCAGACTCTGAGCTGAATCCGAGGTGCCCGCTTTTGGAGCGAATCACGCTCCAAAGCCCGCGGCCGAGGAGGAGTTTTGTTCACGGCTGTGACCCACCCAGACCCATTTCATGAGGTTTGCACCATGCAGAAAATCCGAGGCACAGTGGGGGACGGCTAGACCACTAGTCACTAGACTCTAATCATTGGTGATTTGCAGAGACATGCAGAGACATACGTGCAACACACGCGGCGTATCAAGAGCCGATGCAGAACATTCGCTGCGAGAATGTGGCCTGCTTCACTTTTTGTGGCACAAACGGCGAAAGACTGGCCTGCATGCTGCGTAGACATACAATACGGCCATTTAGAAGTCACTGTACAAGCTGACTTGAAGCCTGAATAGAGGATGGAGCAAGAAATGCAGATTGGCCGCAACAAAGAAAGGCATGGTGCCACTCACCCAAAAAGAGAGCTATTTTTATATGCAAAAACACGCAAAGCGCTCTCTTATTATATACACATTAATTTGATATAACAAAAACACAGCAACAGGTACTTGAAACTCGCTGATTAGATTCCGCAAGGTGCCATTTTCGAGTGCAAGTCCGTTTCAGAGTGGTACTCGTATGAGCTTGGGCCACAGCTTCAAGACCTGGATTTGATTCGGTGCCATTTGCAAGGGTCAATGCCACCAGTTCTCTATTGCTTGGTGTGCAGGTCAGATTTTGTGCTTGTCCTTTTTGCGGAGCCCAGGTAATCAAGGCCCGCAAGCGGCACCCAAGGCACGCGCATGCATTCGCACATGCAACAAGGGTTTTGGTCTAGGTGCATTCCTCTATCCAGATGCCTAAATGTCAGAGCTCTAGAAAGGGCAAGAGGAAAGGGCATTCATGTATGATATACCCATACAATTTGTTAGACTGTTAGACCGATTTGCTTCGTGCAAGGCGATGCCATGTTCAAGCGCAAGTTCGTCTCCGGTTGTTGTGAGTTCGGGCCTAGCAACTGTAGGAATTGACATTTCTTGCTGACACAACTTTCGCAGTTCCTAGGTCGCTTCTTTCTTGATGTGGAGATACAGCTTGCAACCTAAGCTTTTGGCTTGTCCTTTGTGCAAGCCCAGGTAATCAAGGCTTCCCAACACCTTTGGAGGCACCACGGTCGTGTGGATAAGCAACGCTCCTCTGCGAATCAGTTTACAGAGTGCCGAGATGACTTGTCCGTACGGCCTCCTCTCTGAGTGTCTTTCCGATCCAGCTCCCCTGAGTCTCGTGCAATTCTGCAGCGACCAACAAATTCAATTTCTAGCGATCTTTGGGGATCTTTGGGACGTAAAATGAGAGGATTGTTGGGAAGAGGTAGAGGGGCGCTGGAGGATCTTCGGGAGGGAACTGCAATTTGGAATTGTTACTTGGGCTACATAGAGCAATGTTTGCTACTAAGAACGAAGGGCATCGCTACTGGGAGCAAGGACGCTACTAGGGGCTCCTGGCCTTAATACTAGGAGCAATGTTCGCTACTAACATTGTTGCTGGAAAGATTTTGCAGAGATTCATGTGGCCGAAGCTGACAGGGCATGGTGCATGGAGCTTGGCAGCAAAACTGCGTGGGTCTCAAAGCAGACAAATATGCACCGTAATTGTTGAAACGGACATGTGGGACTTGGGTGCGGGTCTCTTTTTGGCTTGGTTTGTTTGACGTGATCGAGGGGGGTTTGTGTTGGGCTGTTGCTTGTGGTTTCTCACAACATGACACTCTCACAGAGATCCAAGGCTCAAGTGCTATCGGCAAGCTCATGAGATTCAAGACAAATGAACATCACAAGTGCTATAAGAGAGAACTCGCCTCTTTGATTGAGCAACGTTTTGACCTTCGCGTTTCAAAGTAAAAAATATCAGCCAACAATCACCAAACAAGTTCCAGATTGTTGACCTGACAGTCTTTGTGCAATGAGGCCAGTTGCAGATGGCTGGAATCGCCACATCTGCATCATTGCAGGCAAAAAGATAGATTTGGACATGTTTGTGAGATTTCTGGGACGATGATGGTAAAATGCAGCCAGTGCAACATTTTGTTTTGAATCTTGTAAAGCAGTACTTGCCCTTGTCTTCATCCTCATTTTCCGCAAAGAAGAGAACACTAAAAGGCAGTAGAGTACAAGGACAAATTGATTGCCGAAAGGCCTCAATACTGCATCCGTATTTGTGTGTCCCAGAAGCACAACACTGCAAAAAGTTGCAGGAGACGCACTTGCAAATGCAGGCCAAGAGTTTTCCTGGTTTATGTTTCGCGTAGTGAAACATCAGATTGTTTAGTGTGGACCATTCTTTAAAATCATGTCATGATGTCTGTATATATGTAAATTTAAATATACCACGTCATCCAAAAGATCTTTTGGTTGTAACTAGTTGTAACCCTCTTGGGCCACGACTCTTTGTTCTTGCCCAAGTACTGAAAACCGGACACATTTTTACATGTTGTTCGACGTTGGTATGTTATGGCATGGTGTCATGTTTGTTACGCGGCGGTAGGGGGTGGGGGGGGCGGTAATTTGAAATGTTGATTCGCGCGTTTGGGACATTGACCCATTCAGCAACGAACTGAATCAGCAACTACGAATCAGCAACCACGCTTCAGCCACTATGCGATTGGGCAACCACGCTTCAGCAACTATGCGATTCAGCAACCAAAGTGACCGATGCAGCAACCAAACTGCACGATTCAGCAACCCGCGGGTTTGCTCGACGGAGGCGTTTGTGAAGAAAAGATGAACGCAGATCTTGGCAAAACGTGGACGTTTGGGGAGAGCAAACGCATGCAAAACGTGGACATTGGCCGTTAAAAGCAATAAACACGGAATAGCCCATTGCGTTTTCGAATGCATTTGACATGAAAAGTCTTACAAAGGGCACGGTGTCCAATCCGTACGGTTGTTCTTGGTATCATCGTGAGCCTTTTCAATTTCATTGAGGGAAGTTATGTTTATCAGGGGAAATTGTTCGTCACGGCGGTGCTGCCAATTTTCTGAACTTAAGAAAGTTGTTCCAAAGTGGCCTCAAAACCGGTCGTCAAGAGGCGCTAACCTTTTACAAGGACTCCATCGTGTATCGTGAAGCATACTTTGCAGTGAACACGTCATATTTTGCGAACGAGGGCGCGTTTAAGGGCTCAGGCGTAGGGATTAGTTTGTGGTAAACACAATAGGACCTCAGAAGAACAGTTTCACAGTGATTGCAGGACACAAAACACACTGCGGAATAATATTTCTCTGTTTTAGACGGATTCCCTTGCAACGAGAACATATGATTATATGATGCAGTGATCAAAAGCAAGCTCCTATATAGCCTCGAGACATTACATTTAACACAGGCCTTGCGAAAGAAGGTGGACGCCTTCCATTCACGTGGCTTGCGAAAGATTTTAAGGCTTTCCACAACTTATGTGGGTAGCAGGAACAACAATGAAAACAAGTACCGACAGATAAATTTCATACCGCGATGATAGCGCTGAACCTGTCCATGTTGGAAAACATAGAGTGGGGCCCCCTCGACAGCAATAGCTGTTCAGAACCAACGAAAGTATTCACAATCGTATTAGCCACACCCAATATGATGGAGACCCTTTAAGGAAACACAAATATTCTTCGAGCAACCCGACAACGCGCGTAGTGCGACTCAGTATGACTCCATACCAAGCGCCTAAGCACTTCGTTTGGTTGCAAGACTGCAACGAAGTGCATGGCAAGAGAAAAACAATAACAAGCGAGAAAACACTTGTTCAACAAAAGGGGGCCTTCGCAAAAGATTTGCTCTGGTACAACAGCCTTCGCGTCAAAGATACCTTGGAGATGTTTGCGAAACAAGGAAGGCCTCAGAATGCCGAAGCCTAGATCGAACAAGTGGCAGAATGTCCACGTTGCATATCAGGTGCAGTCGGTGCTGTGCAACCAACATGAGGTGCTTCGAGGTCTATTACCATTCTAGGTTCGAGTAAAGCTGTGCGTTTACGTCCCCAGGTCATTGAAGCGGTCTGAGCCGACACTTAAATTGCAGCGATGGCTCGATCCGTACCGATTCTGCGGTCGTCTCCAGTAAATTGTAGTGAGCAGCGCTCAATTGTGGTGGTGCGTGGCAATTGCTGGCATTGCTCCTGGCTTCTTGGTGCTATGTTGATTTGCGGAAACTTGTGGAAGCGTTTCGCGGTTTGCTCTCAGGCGGTATGTGGTCATTTGCTGTGTGATGTTCAATGCACGGTGATTCCTGGCGATAGGTCTATTGACTCTATTGCATGAGTGGTTTCGGTGGTGTTGAGTAGTTTAGATGAACTGTGGCAATCTGTGGCAATTGTGGACTGATTGTGATTTGGGGGAATCTTGGGCATTGACCTGTCAAAAAAAAGACCCGATAGCATTGGGAAGTTTCTTGATCAAGCTTGTTCCAAAAATGGACATGTGTGCCATGTCCTTCCAGGCCAGACAATTGCAGCAAGCCGGCCTGAGGCTTCACTGGTTGACGCTGTATCAGTTGAATTCGGGCTTTGGTGAGGAGTACCAACATTAGTTTGAGTGCACTTTCTGCTGAACGAACAAACGAACAAATGAACAACTCAAAACAAGCTGTATATATAGAAACTGTAACACACGGTTCTGTGTGGGGTGTGAGGCCAGCTTTTGCCAGTCCTGGCCTACATGCATACTCCGATCAGGCCCCTGAACAGAACAGGGACATTGTTTGGTGGAGTGGATGTGTTTGGATCTTGGTAGGTGTAAGATGTTTAGGAGGTAGAGGCCATCGCTAGTGGGGTGGAGGCCGTTGCTATTAGGTTGGAGGCCACCGTTTGGATCTTGGCAGGTGTACGATTTTGAGTGTCCTTCCAAAGACAAGCGCCAAGGTAGCCCAAGCTCCCCAGCCGCAATGGCAGGCACGTCACTCCTGTGAAACATGTTTTGGGCAGTTGCATTGTGCAGATGGTTTCGAAACCAGGGCAACACTTGTTGCCTTCCACTTCCAATTGCCCTGGCATGGCACCATGAGCCAGCGACCACGGCTAGGGCGTCCCGTGGATGTTTAACGGTGTTTCTAGATTCGTGAACAATTGCAACATCCTCCCATTTTTCGATGTCTTTTTTGTTTTGTTTCTTTTTTGGTCTTCTTCATTTTGCTTCCTTTGCTCACCGTGGCGAATTACACGCGAAGAGCGAACCGCCCTTCTGCTTCTTTGAGTTGGCGCGTCGTTGTGGTGCCGTGGCCAAAACTGTGAAGCCCAAGTTTTCAGCCTGCGATCAGGATCTATCAGGAAAAGTCAAGACATCAGCTTCAGTTCCTGTTATTGTATTGGTGAAATTGGTGAACGTTTGTGTGTAGTTGAAAGAACTGTTTCTGAGAACGAGAAAGTCCCCTTGCAGGCCCTTGGCCAAGCTAGGCAGCACATGAGTTGGGATGCTCAGGTGAGAGTTGGCCGGTGGCGTAGGAGGTGGCTTGGTTCATCTAGGTTCTTCGATGCTTCTGGCTCATCATGCCCGGTGTTGAGGGCCTGTTCTTTATGATATCCAACATACACGCAACATGTTTTCTGCCGAAATTGCAGAGCCAGATTGACGATTGGTTGAGCTCGAGGCATGCAACAAGTTGCCCCGAGAGGTGCAGTGGGGCATGAGTCCATGTTCTTGTGTGGGGTTGCTTCTTGTGTTTTGCCATGTTCCAATCAAAAGCCAGCAAAGCTGAGCCTGAATGGCCGACATTGAAGTCATTTTGTATGCAGGTTATAACCCTGCTCAGTGGCCGCCAGGTCACGCGGGGCGAGGCCTTCCAAATCCTTTGTTCGGAAATCCGGAGGAGAGACCGTACGATGACCGCCTCCAGGTGTGAAGAATGTTGAAGCAGGTTGACATCCAATGTGTGTGTGGCAATGAATACGCATGCGTGACATAGGGTTTTGAAATCTTGTTGATGGACATTCACCCAAGTGCATCCATCGCCTGCGGAAGCAAGCATTTTGGATGTCAGATCAGGACCAGATCAAGTTCATGCCGACCATGCCAACGGAGCTGTGAGTCTGTGATGTACATACTCATTGCTCTTCCAAGCGCACAGACCATGCGCTCGTTTGGAAGAATTCCTGGTGGAGTTGTTTGATATCTTATCTGGCCTTTAAGATCCTTTTCAAATTCAGGCCAGGTCCCTGTAGAGGACATTCCCGGCCAATACGATTCTAAATCACATGTTGAAACATATGAAGTAAACAACATATAGTACTTTAATTACCAAACATTACACCAACATAGACCACATAGCAAAATCATACCAAAGATATTTCTGGAAAGTATCCTGCATTCACGAGTCCTATGGGTATACGGTATACTAATCGAAGGGCTAATGCCCAGGTGCTGCCGACCCCTATTTGGGTGAGCTTAGGAAGCGAAGATAAGTAAGCGTGTGTAAACGAGTTGGCCAGCCTGAGAAGTACAATCCTCAAGCTTCTGAGCCCTGGGCAAGTTGGGCAAGACTGGATGTGCGTGGCACAGTGCCCGTTTGGGCGCCCAGGAGTGAGTAGAGTCTGATGCGGAGGTACAGTGGCAAAAATCGAACGACATGGATGTCTTCAAGTCAATCATGTCCATGCCTTGGATTCCTTGTTCTGGCATAGGTCAAGGGGGCAGGGGCGTGGCAGGTGCAGGAGGTGGCAAACAGAGGAGTTGCTCCAGCGGCACGTGCACAGAAGATCAATGACGTTCGCAGCGACGATGGAGAGCGCCCTGGCTACTCTAGAACCATCGCACACAAACCCAAAGGCTGTGTGGGGTTTCTTTGGCATTGCAAAGCTGACAGGAGCGACCCCCGAGCAGAAGAGGCAATTTAGAAGAGGTGGAATAAAATACCCGGCAACATCTAGTGCTGCCGAAGGGGAAGAGGGCACAAGGGTTACACATATTAAAACCTGAACAAAATTCTTACACATATTGAAACCTATATAAGATTCTTCAAATTCTAAAATATAATTGAATCTCTTATAAATATTAGATTCTTATAAATGCAACAAATCTGAATTATATAATCCACATATTTAATTTAACTAAATATTTCGTATATAATATATTCTTAGAAATATTAAAATATAAATTTTGAATAAATAATATATTCTTAGAATTAAAATATTCGATAATATATGGATTTTAAATATAATATATTAAAGAATACATTATTAAAGAATATATTAATTCGTATAATAATTACGTATATTTATTTTAGGGGTATATATAATTTAAAAAAATATTTAATATTAAATTATAAATTAAATATATTGAATATAATTATTATATTATAATCGATAAATTTATTAATTATTTATCGAATTTCGAATAGATTTTAATATTTCGTTGCAACTAATGTGATAATTTCTATTGAGGATATTTTTGGGCGAAATTTGATGTTTATAGGTCGGGGCCATAGAGGATTGTCGTAGGAGGAGGTTTTATTGGGTGTGGTCTTGAGTGGGGGATATTATCGATCGAATTTTGAAATTAAAATATTATATGTTCTTTGTTTATTTACTATAGGGATGGGAAGAGAATATATTTTTTATCTTCGTTCGCGAAATCGAGTGAATTGGAGACAATTGTCGACTTTGATGCAATTCTTATGAAATTCCGCCCATTAGTGGTGGGGAAGACTAAACATTTGCAAACGTTTTTAAGAGGTGTATTTACCAAAACAATTCCTCCTTCTGCGACAACAACATCGAAGGGAATTACATTTATATCGTTGAAGGACTATTCGGATCCTCAACCGCTGAGGCCAAAATATTTGGTTCCGGACGCAATGCGCTAGCATTCATGGGAAAACGGTTCTTTAATGGAATTTTCAACTTACGGATTTGAGGGCGTTTAAAAGGCGAATCCGGAGATTCCTTATAGCAAGAAGGTTTGTTTGTGCCTTGATTAGCATCAGGTAATCGATCGGAGCAAAACGGAATCAATCTGGTCAATGCATCGAATTCCACAGGAGAATTTTGATTTGATCAATTGGTTGAAGCAAGGTTTTGGGTCTAATCGTTTGATTTATGCAATTAGAACGAAACGGAATTGATTCGGGCTTGCAATCAAACAGAAGATTTGGAAGAATTTATTGATTTCGATTTAATTACAAGAAGGCGCATCAATGCCTACGGCAAGCACAAAACGATTGATGCAATTATTCAAAGGAAGTGCACGGGTTTCATCGTTGACGACAATTGCGAAATGAGCAACGAGTGTCAAATATACATTCATAGCAATCATTTGAAGCTGCGAAGAAAGCCCGTGGCCAATGGAGCACGCGTGGTGAAGAATTTATTGGAAGAGTGCTTTGAACCTGTTGCTGACGAAATTCTCAAGCATTTGCCGCAATTTAGAAATAGGGATCGATAATGAGAATTCAACTTCAGAGGTGGAAGAACGATCTAGGTCGGATCGGGGTAGGGTTGTAGCCGGGGCAACCTAGATTAGGATTGAAATCTCATCGTCCGACCCATCATTTACCGATTCGATGTCGTATTCCATACCTGAGGATAGCAATGGGAGGTTCACCGATATCTAGCCCAAAGTCCAATAGCTCTTGCTTCCATCCAAAGTCCTAGTCATAGTCCGAATGAATTTGTGACCTTTCCCAATCCTAACCAAAGTCCGGGCGCATCATTTTACCAGGCTTGTCCAAATAATCCAATGTCGATCAATTTATTCCAACAGCAATCAATATCGATTGAAGCTGGAGCTTAGGGGTCACCGAGGCCCTCATATTCACAGGCTAATGTTAGGAATGAATGGCATGTTTCAATTGTTCCATTAATTTTTGCACAGGCCGACCAAGTTGTAGCTCAAGCGGAACAAGCTTTGAACCAATCTCGCCAAGAGTTGAGACGCGAAGCAATCTAGCATAATGAAAGGGTTCAAAAAGAAGCTAGCGTGGAAGTAATCCAAATTGCAAGGCAGATTCAATCTCAGGCAAAAATATTTATAGGATAAATTCAGGCACAAACTACCGACGCTTTGTAAAGGGCATCCTTAGAGATGGAAACCTTGAAAGCCAAAGCCCATGAAGATCTTAGGATGATGAGGATTGAAACAAATAGGCGTTTCTCCCGCCTCGAAGGCAAGGTGACTAAATTGATTCGTATCAATAATCAATTGAATGAACGATTCGACGAGAAAAATCAAACCATTGATAGGTTAAGCCGTGAAAGGGATGACCTTTTCGAGGGCAATGCAAACTTGAGGCAAATCCAAGAGGAATTGACCAAAGAGAATCTCAGGTTGAGGGGTGCCGAATCGATGGTGCACATGCGAGCTATGAGCAATCAAACCTAAGCCGGTAGTGGCGCGGTTTTGGAGATTGGCACTCCAATCGGTCAACAAAATCAACCAGATCCAGGTTCCAATCCGATGATGATGCATTTAGATTCATTTCATTTTGCCTAGGATTCGTCTGGCAGCTTCGGCGTGCAGCCTTCGGGCTCCGCTACGGCACAAGGCCCGAAGTTGGCCGAATATGGTAGTAAGAATTCCAAAAAGGTAAAGGGTTCGGAATCACAATAACTGCCAATTGATATGGATCCCATGCTTAGTCATCTAAAGACGTTAGTTGAGCAGAGTGAAACACAAGGCTCAAAATCCCCAATCATTCATTTCGGCATGAATCGCGATAGCAGTGCTACTTCTTCGCAGCAAGGAGGAGGCAATCCGGGAGGCTCAAGCGGAGGGGATGGGTCAAGCAATTCGTATTCGTCGTCAAGTCATTCGAAGGATTCGTATAAGATGGAAAAGAAGACAATGAGAATCAAAGCCTACGACAATTTGAAGCTATCTCCAATGCCAAAGAATGCTGCCGAAGCAAGGGGGATTTAGGAATAGCATGGGCATCTACTCTGCAGTCTGTAAGCTGTGATGAGGCGATGATCAAATTACTCTAAAATGCAACTTCATCTTCGAAAGAATGGGATACCAAAGAATTTCTCGTCTGCACATAGGACATCATAGGAAAGAGTTGGACCGTATCATAGGGCACGAAATTCTCACTCGACTTCCAGACAACGCAGGAAGCCGACCAGCGCCTCGGCAGGCAACCTTCGGGACGATATTCATTATGGACCGTTCTTGAAAAATTTAAGCTGGATAAAGATAGGGGAGCCTCGCTTTCGTAATAGCATCTCACGGCATTGGGCATTGATGATCTATCCACCAATTCATTGGATGATTTCATAATCAAAAAGATTGTTGTGTAGGGTCATTAGAGCAGAATGATATGATATGCCAATTGATTCAGCACTTCGATCCTTGCTTTATGAGCACCTGGAGGGACATCCAAAGATATAATTGGCCATTGATAAGTTCAGGGAGGCTAGGCAGGGCTCGAGCAAGCGCACTTGGGGATAACTCTACCGTAAGATGGAAGAAATCGTTGCATTCGACCAATTGGATTAAAAATTATTATGTATTGAAAAGGCTTTGCAAACCACCGGAGGTCAAAAGGTCAATGCTAATCCCGCCAAATCTGAAAAGGGGAAAGATGCAAAAGTAGACAAACCCAAAAAGGAAAAGAAAAAAAGGGATAAAGATAAGGCAGAGGCTGAAAAGACCAAGAAGGAAAGAAGGCTAAAGACAAAGACAAGGCCAAGAAGGATTTGAAAGATCAAGGGGGCGATGTTTCTTCTTCGATTGCCGTGAATGCTGCTCCTGGAATATCCAAGGGAGACGGGAAAGGCAAGGGACAGGATGGGAAGGGCAAAGGTCCAAAGGCCGTGAGCAAGGAAGGCAAAGCCAAGCAATCGTGCATGTACTATACGTGCAAATCTTGCACAAAAGGGTGCAAATGTCTTTGTTTAAATTCGATTTCCAAGGCCGATGGTGCGAATAGCCTGTTGGCTCCGCATCAGCAGGAGGTTTCGATGTGTGGGTGTGGGGACGTCAGGGGCCCCAAAGAGCATTGGTGGGAAGACTGGTCAGAATTCGTGCAGGGGAAGGGTTCATGCAAGAAGAAGGTTGCAAAATTTGCCCGGAAATCATATTCAAAAAGATGACATGATCCAATTATATGGAAAACGTTCAATTATTTTGCAGCGTTGATGGCTGTTTGCAACCCAACATCCATCATTCAAAATTTCTTGATCGATTCCGGAACCGGACGAAACGGATCTCCCAGTTGAGGACGCACCTAAGAAGCTAAAATTTTCTACAGGTGGAGGTGTTCGGAACAATTCTCAAGCAATCAAGTTGCGAGGGGATATTTCTGGGATGAATATTTTGTATCTTGAATGATTGTCCATCAATTCTTTCGCTAGGCCAACAAGTCAACGACCATGGAAAAACATTCATGTGATTTCCTAATCAATTGCCTTTTTTTGTGAAGTCAAATCGTTTGGCAGATATCATTCTCTTTTGCCCTGAAAGCGCTAAGGTCCATGCAGACAGGGTGGTTGAAAATATGCCCATTTTGTCAGAGACCATAGAATAAATTGCAATGCCTATTCTAGGCAAACAATTGGAAAGTAATGCGCATGCTCAGCCGGCAGAGCCAGAATCGTCTAATTCGACAGGTTCAGGTTTAAAATATGAGTCTGGAATTGAAGGCCCCAAACCGTTGGAGCCCGAGTCGCTAGATGAAGATGCTTGGAATTATGCTCTAATCTTTCCAATTGAATCCGAACAGGGTGATCGTGGGGAAGCAATTATTATTGATGGGGGGTCCACCCGAAGAACCGCACTCTTTAGAGGATGCTGGGAAAGAGGTCGCAAAGACCTTGAACCATGCCTCGACACATTATCCCAAAACGAAGCAATGCGAAGTTTGTAGAAGGGCAGAGGGCAAAGATGACATCTAGATATCATAGAAGAAGGGGGATCCCTGAACCTGATGAAATTCCCCCATTGCATTTCGGCCATCAAATGAGGGTTGATCACATAATCATTGGTAATGAATTTTTAAAAGGGTCTGGAGGAAAACAAACATGTCTCATTTAATTTGATGCGTATAGCGGATGTCATCAAACATTTGCAAAATCATCGAGAAGCGCCCAGAATAATGTTGCATATTTAAGGAAGTTCGGAGGCATAGGCTTACGGCAAAGAATTGTGCTCAATCAAGTCCGACACTGCTCCAGAATTGGTTGAGGCCGTCAACCAATTTGATTGGTTGCCGGAACATGGTCTTCCCAATAACCTATTTCACAACGCCAAGCTTGAGAGCAACATGAAGCGCATCAAAGAAGGAACCAGGGCGATCCATCTAGCTGCAGGGTTTCCCCATGAGCTTTGGCTTAGGAATATAAAGCATTTTTGCGCAGCCAAGAATTTCATAATACTAGCTCCCATTCACCCAAATGAAGCTAAAGAGGTGAAGCATTTGGAATGGGATGTGATTTGCTATGAAGCAACGAACGGGGGGTGAATCACAAGGTTCCACTTGGCGCTCTAGTGTACTATAAGGCTGTTGCACACTCCGCAAAGCCAGCGTTCGAGCTTAGGACATTGCCAGGAATGTTCGTTGGATGGAGGGTAGATGCAGGGTTCAAATATAGGAAGATTTTTCTGAAAATAGACTATGAAACCCTAAAATTTAGATCTAAAGGATTTAAAAAATCGTTTCAAATGCGCAATTCTGAATTGATCATCCCTGGCAATCTTATATTTCCTTTGCATCAGGTTGCAAAGAATTTCCAAGCCGTTCGAAGAAGGTATTCCACCTATTCCAATCAGAATTAGAAAGACCTATATCACTCTAGACCGTGCAATTCGTTTTGGAACAACCATCGGTTGCAGGGGATGTGATAAGATTGGGGAGGGTGTGCCGCATACCAATGCCTGCCATGAGAGATTTAGATTATACCTTAAAAAAGAATCCAGAAAAATTGAGCACAAAGAGGCGTGAGGTTGAGGCCAAAGAGCTAAAGGATCTTGCAAGGGTTGCTTCAAGCTATGAAACACCAGATGGGCCTGTAGGAGCAATCCAATTTTCGTCAAGCAAGAAAGCCGATAATGCCACCGAACCGACCGGTGACTTTTGGTTGTATGATGAAAAGAAGGGTGCATGGTGTTAGATGTACACTAGGTCTAGGAAGCGTTTATTTGTTTCAATTAGTAACGATTATCTTTTTGATATAGATGATATTTCTTCAAAAAGGATCACAGAATATAAATGTCGTGGTAAGATTTCAATATACACCGACGATTGGCAAGAAACCCCCTATCAACGCATTTCGTAAAAGAGGTGGGTGAGTACGACATGGTTTTATCCAAAGAGTGGGGTTGACACAAAGAGGCCTTCAGTTCAAATAATGGTTGCAAATGCAAAAGATAGCAATCAAATTTTCAGGGGCAACAACGCAATCATGAAAATGATGGAGGGATTGCCGGGAAAGGTGAAAGATTAAGTCGCCGCAATGTTTTCTTCACTTGAACAGCAAGATCATTCGGAAGTTCGGAAAAGGCCAGAAAGCATGTTTAAGGTGGAGTTGGCGGTGTAGCTGAGATGGTGTCCTGGTTGGAGCCCTCCACATTGCGTGTGATTGTGGCCTGCCAGATCCGAGAACGTCCATCAGGAGAAGTAGTGGTAGAAGTATTGCGATTGGTGGTAGTCCATGGGGTGGACGTCGAAGAGGTCCCTTAGTGTGGTGTAGAACGATGAGGCGTGGCGAATATCATGATTATTTCTTCGGAATGCGAAGCTCGAATATGACGATTTCGAAATATAGACTTGCAGAGAATCTCAATAAATGCAGGTGCCAACATGCAGCAGGCTTCCATCATGATCATGCTGCAGGTGGCGAAATACCAAAGACAACATTTTACCCTGAAGCAATGGCTAGGACTATCAATAAATGTTTATACCCAGCATATGTTCCTGCCATGCTAGTGCTTGTTCCCGAGATAACCCAAAAATATCCTCGCTCAAAGCGAGGTTGCTCAAAGAAAACTTTTGGGATGACCGTGAAGTTGAAGCTCACGGCGAATCCAAAACATAATTCAAATTTCCAAGATATTCAAATTATTTATGATGGAATCCACCTTTTGCTAGAGCGTCAAGATTGGCATAGATATGAGGGTTAGAAATAAACAATTTAAAGGGAATCAATTGGCATTTGGAAAACGGCACTCGGGACTTCGAAGAAGTATTTTCTCATGAAGAATTCATGCGTAGGAATGAACCAATACTCATCGGACGTCTAATGATGATCTTGAGTGTAAAAAACTGGGAAGTGCCAGAATTTCGTAGGCTAAAAGCATGTGTTGTTTTCAGGGGTGATGACATCAGAGATCAGAATAATAAACAGCCGGTTCTGCAAAAAGCAAAGGTAAACCCTTCCGGGCTTGTGGGGACCAATGCCAATTTGGCGTATGGGCGCATGAATGGAAATACGACATCTGGAGCGATGTTATTCGTATTTATACCCAAAATACTCTCAATACACAAGTCCCAATATGCGTTGAACTTCCTGTTGATTTAGTTCTTCCTGAATTTCGTGGGTTCAAAGGCCATGTGTGAGATTATGGAAGTCATTCTATGTTCATCCTGAGGCAGGATTCCACTGGGACAATCAATTCAAAGAAATCATATCCGAAGTAGGCTCGATCCATTGCGCCGACGCGTTCCAACCCACGTACTTCATGAAGGGTACAGGTTTGTTATGAACATTGCATGTTGACGATATGATCTTGAATGGACCATCGTCTCAATATGTTGGTTTTTGGAAGGTGATCCAGAAGAAGATCGAAATAGAAGATCCAATATTTGTTGACCGTGTTTCAGGGAGGCGACACAAGCTTTCGAAATGCGCAAGCGGCGCAACTATACAATTCGACAGGATTAAGTGTGCTGAAAACGCTGGCAAAACGTATGAAGGGCTTAGCGGTATGATTTAGAAAACCGCCTCTACGCCGTACATGCCTGAGGGAGCACTTGTTGACAGCGACTTCGGGACTCGCGGTGAAATGAGCGGCAAGGCATCTAAGGTCCTCATGAAAATCTTGGGGAGCGCAAGGTTGTCGAGAATAAAAGGGATTTTCGATTTAACTCGCAAGATAACCACTTGGTCGAAGACGGACGACAAGAGATTCACATATCCTTGAAGGAAGGATAAATAATGCACCTGAAGCGCTTCACTTGAGCTTAAATACCGCCGCAGACCACGCGTCCAGTATTGAGGACGCGAAATCCACCTTAGGCGTTGGAAAGGGCAGGTTCGTTCTGGCCCCTATGCTGGGGGTCAAAACGGCAGGGGGCCACGGCGAGGAACACCACCGAAGCGGAGATGTTGAGCCTCGATTCGGGTATCTTTGGAGATCGATTCGGGTATCTTTGGAGAAATTCTTCCTATGCAAAGCCTGTTCGAGACCGTGTTGAATAGACCAAACAACCTCATATGCCAACAAAACAATTCCGCTATAATTCAGATAGTACATTCCGGATATTCACCCAAGCTCCGTCATATGCGCAAATTCCATAAGCTGAATTTGGCGGTTCTATACGAGGTGTTTAGTGATCCGAGAGTCCGATTGCAATATATCCGTTCACTTCTCCAATGCGCCGACCCGTTTATCAAGGCGCTGGAATCGTGCAAGTGGGCAGACGCCCATAGCCTCATGCATATAAAGGCGGCAGAACAGCCATGCACCTGAGTTTCTCCTAAGAGATCGAAACCTACAATCCAATTGCAGACAACGAGAAGGGGGAGAAGAATTAATTCAGAGAAGGTGCCAATTCGCACCATGTCCATTCTTGGATTTGACAAAACTAGTTCCAAACAAGGGTGAGTAAGCCTTTGGGCTCCACCCAACATGCATTCGTGTTCGTTAAGTCACCGGATTTTCATGGTTAGTGTCACTGGCTGTAAGGTTGCTAACTAAATTATAACCGGGGAATCCAATTTGCAAGAATTGTACAGATTTAGAACCAACCGGAATCGAGTTGAAAGATTCTTCATTGGGCGCACGCAAAGGATCATTTGTTTGCGGGCCGGCGCCACGCACTTTGCGTATTATTGATTGATTCTTTTTGTGAAACACATGTTTTTGTTGATTCATTGTAGTATTGAATTTTGTGGTTGGTCTTATTTTTTGTTGTTTTTGGACCGAGTCGATTGTTAAAATGATATTTCTAAAAAAATATATATATGTATATACTTATGATGTACGCTAAAGCTAGTTCTGATGACACAGCAAAAATAATGCAAAACCAATCCCGAAAAAATGCACAGAAAACGCAAAAACAAGTCACCAAAGGATGCCTTGGAATGCCAAAAAAAAGCAAAAAATGCGAAAAAAATGCATTTGTCCACTAAACCAATGCAAAAAAACGCACAAAAAATGCAAAAAAAATGCACCAAAAAGGCACAAAAAATGCAAAAACAATGCACAAAAAATGCAAAAAATGCAAAAAAATGCACAAAAAAGGCACAACAAATGCAAACAAATCGCACAAAAAATGCAAAAATAATGCAAAACAATCGCACAAAAAAGGTGGTGTGTGAAATTTGGTTGTGCATGTGCTTTTTTTTTCATTTTTTTTGCTTTTTTTGAACTGCTGTTCTGCTTTTTTTTGGCTTTTTTTGGCTTTTTTCTGGCTTCCTTTTGCATTTTTTGCTTTTTGATATGCACTCCTTTTGACCAGCTGCCTTTTTTTGCTTTTTTTATGCATTTCTTTTGCATTTCCTGGTCATCCTTTGTGAGTGTGGTGTTGCCTTTTTTTTGCTTTTTTATGAATCCTTGAGATTTCAGAGTTAGGCTGTAAGGTACATCATAAGTATATACATACATTTAGTTTAATGATGAAGTGGTTTATCTTATTGTTGTCGTCCTTATATTGATGTTTTTTGTAATTTTTTTTAATATATTGAATATATATATATTTTTTTTGTTTTTGTTGTATTCTTTCTTGTTGTTTACGTTTTCTATTTTTTTTGGTGAATTACTATTCCATATATTATTGTTATTAATCACTCTATAATGTGATTTTATAGTTAGAATTGCAGAGGAATAGGAATAACTATTATTGAATTTGCATGGCGATACGATTGCGTGAATTTGCATTCGCTACGCTTATAGAACGAAATTCTTACGATAGTGATCAAAAGGATAGGGTTAGGATTGCCTTGGGAAATAGCGAGATCAAATAGATATAATTTAAGGTTTAGATTGCATTGATTTTTCTTTATTTATTCGTTTTTGTTCGTTTGCTCGGAAACGCTCAGAAAGAACAGAAAAAGAAAGATAGATAGAAAGATAGAAAGAGAGAGAGGGGGAAAAAGGGTATTTGATAAGGTCTCGCCATTCTATATTAATTTAAGAGAATCGAATCTATTATTTTTTCTATCGTTTGAGGGCATTGCTCCAAGTGGGGTCCCGAGCGCGCCTCAAACACGTTCTGATGTCTGATTGCTTGTGCAGCATTGGAATGACAATGGAAGGGTTTCTTTGAAGGTCACGTATTTTCCTGCATTCGGAGCGTTGCGGGACGTGCTTTGGAATGTTTTGTTGAGGTTCTCAATCGCTCGGGGGGGCGCTTTGGAGCATTTCCTTCACATTGCGCTCAATTTTGGCCGTCGAATTATTCCACAGATAAAAGATGTAATCATCATACTTGATAAAAGTAAGGTACTATACAATTGTAGTTGGGGCGCTTACAATTTGATCGTGATTTTCCAATACATTTTGGTCGTGCGCCGGCATGCTCCAGGCCCGTTCGGGAAGCGCGTTTTGGAGAGCAAGGTCTGAAATGTGCTGGCAGCGCGCTTCGGGGAGGGCGCGCACGGGCGGCGCTCTAGAATGTATTGCGTTGGCAATATATTCTAAAGAACGATATTTTAGTTTGATCTGGCAATCGTCCCCATTAATGATTATTCAGGTGCGTGCTATTACTATGGATATATAGGGAATGGATTATAGGGCAAGAGAAGGACAAGAGGAAGACAAAAGATTTTTCCATGTGAGGGATTTTTCCTCTGCAAAGGGTGCAAGACCGGGCCGCATGATTCTATATCTATTTCCACGCTTGCGTTCCTGTCACATTGGAATTTTTGTTATCGCATGATCTTACACTTGTTCCATTTGCTTCTAATTCCTTGTGGGTCTTCTGACCGCATAATTTTAGATTTGTCTCCCATTATTGCCATTTATTTGTGGATGCTTTAGCCGCGTGCTTCTTTAATTATCGCCCATTTATTGGTCTTCTTCTTGACATGTTTGTCCTGGACTACGCGCACTTCCTCGTATTTGTCTTTTTTTGTCTTCCTCTGGCCGCGCTTTCTCTTGTCCTTTTCTTGTCCTTCTTTTGTTTTCTTCTTGTGTTTTTTGTATCTTTCTCTTGTCTTCCTCTGGTCACCTCTTTTTGTCTTTATCTTATCTAATTCTTATCTTTTTTTTGTTTTCTTGTTTCCTTTCTTTTATCTTCCTCGTATCTTTCTTTTCTCCTCTTCTCGTCCTCCTCTGGCCGCACCTCCTCTTATCCTCTTCTGGCCGCACCTCCTCTTGTCCTCTTGTCGTCTTCTTCTTCTTCTTCTTCTTCTCTTATCCTCCTATTGTCTTCCTTTTATAGCCCTCTTATCCTCCTCTTGTATTTTTTTGCCCTCTTCTTATCATCTTTTTGTCATCTTTTTGTCTTCTTCTTGCCCTTTTCTTGTTGCTGTGGTTTTTTGGCCGCGTTAGTCAAGTATGTATCATCTCTTTGTCCTCCGTTGTCTTCTTATTATTGGTTTGATCTCATTTTTATTGATGTCCCAATGAGAATGCGGCCGCATGAAGACGTAACCCAATCAAAGGGCCCAATGCGAGAAATTAATTGCACATATGGTGTTTACCGGTTTCTCTTGTTGTGTTCGGATTGTTTTCCTTCCCTCATCCTTTTGTCCTTGATTGTCCTCCTCGTGGCCTCCTGTGTTTCTATTGTCGTGTTGCTGTCCCATTATATATATTCCTTCCTGCAACAAGGATTAGGGCTACTCACAATAATAGTTCTTTCCAATAATATTGCTTAAGACCTATATTAATGTAAAATATGTTTCCTTTGTATATTCTCTTAATTGCAATATATAAAATATCAATTCCACATATAGAATCTCGATATTAAATACCACAATATATTATCAAATATCAAAAATAAAATGAAATCACAATAAACACTATCGAACCTCAAAATAAATGCCAAATCACTATCAATGCTCAATTGCAAATTGCAAAACATAAAATTTTAGAGTTGGCCCGCTGTTTCCAACAGCGGAAGATTACGGGGGAAGAGAATAGAAGATTCCGAAGTTCCAGGTTGGAAGAGTCGCAAGAAAAATATCGTAACGGAGCAAAGGCCGATATAATAGTTAGAAATCATGAACATATCCAAAGAAAATAATTCCCGTGCTTCTTTTATATGCCTACGGAATCAATAAGCCGCATGAATGGACAAATTATTGAGGTGGTCCATAACTTTCATGCTACAAACAAGACTATTTTAACCTACGGCCATGCGATCTGAATATCTGGTGCTCTGACCTATGCAATAATCTTTGACCAAGATTTAGATTAGGATCGCGCGATTGTTACTTAGAGCTGTGGAGGGTGGCGCACTGGCAATCCATCCAAGTCCAGGGGCGCGGTTCGTTGCTGGAATATTCCGATCAATTTCGGGCAGCCGCCGATTGTCGGTACGATGGAGATAAGTGAATAAATTCGGAAGATGCGGTCCAATAGGATCTTTATTGAAAATAATTATCGAGGAAACAAATGCATCGTTATGTTAAATTGACCTCGACGTCATTTCTACACCCTCTGTTCGGCGCCACGCGGCGAATGCCTTCTCAAATCTTAGTGCCTTCGAGCGTCCACCCTCCATGACTTATTATAAATCAAATTATTATATCTATTACTATATTATGCGTCCCACGCTCGATTCTTGCGGTTCATTTTTGTGGATCCAATGATTCGTTAATCATCTTCATCTCGTTGTTTCTTTTCTATTTGCGAACAATGTTTATACCGTAAATATGATTGGCGCCTAGATTAGCATCGAAGGATATATGCAAATAGAATTATCCACCAATATAATGTATTTCGGACTTCGATTTTCAAATCTCAAATATCGAATTTCGAATCTAAGAATTCGAATCTCCCGATATTTGGATTTCGGATTTCAATGCCCGAATCTCGCATTTCGAACCATAAAATAAAAAAATAGAATAATCCAATTATTTCGACGAATAAAACAATGTGCGCCGAAACCAAGTCTCGAATTTCAAAAAAAATTGCAAATATCATATTATAATGGTTTTCCAAATATTTGCAATTTATTTTTTAAAACAAAATAAATGTCAATATAAATTTCCAATAATAAGCCAAGGCGGAAACCGTATCACAAAAACGAAAATTCAAAAATAACCACATTATTTCGAAAATCAAATCGCGCCGAAACCAGAATCCCAAAATCATCCAAATATGTTGGTTGCTTTCCGCTAAATCTAAAATCGAATATCAAATATAAACCCGCCCCAAAAAAAATATGTTCGCAAAAAAAATGTATAATTGCGATTTTTGTTTTTTCGACTTCGTTACATTGCGCGGACGTCAATATTCAAATCTATATCAATCCTCAATATCATATATCGTCGAATTTCTTCAAAATTCTTTCATTCAGCTGCCAACGGACGAGTCAAGGTCCGCCCGTATTGGGCCGCACGAACTCGTGGACTCTTCTGGGAGACTCAAAGGCCCATCTGGACGCAAGCAAAAGGCGTATGGTCAGGCGAAGTGCTCCGAAATCAAACTTCCGAGCGGCTAAGTGCGGTGGTGCGCAAAAAGCAAAGGTCGACGAAACTCAATGCGAATATTATTTAGCGGGGCTAACCACAACATTCAGGAACGTCTTAATAGACCCCTTTGATTTGCCACAGACCGCTTTCATCTAAAAATTTAGAATGGATAAGGGATATACCACGAACAGAAATTCACAGAAATTAATGACAATGCCAATCAATGAGCATTTTCATGGACGGTTTGGAGCAATTTAGAGTGTTTTTCCCCACCTGTTTGTTAGATTTTATCACAATTGTTCTTCCTCCTCCT
Source organism: Porites rus (assembly GCA_964035705.1). Lineage (NCBI taxonomy): Eukaryota > Metazoa > Cnidaria > Anthozoa > Scleractinia > Poritidae > Porites > Porites rus. The sequence goes on along the minus strand of CAXIVM010001701.1, from coordinate 235 downwards.
TCCTTCCTCCTTCCTCCTTGCTTCCTTCCTCGCCAATCTTCATCGCCAATCTTCTTCGCCAATCTGCTTCGCCGATCTTGTCTGGCAAGCTCCGGATCGCAGTGTGCACCCCTGGACCTCAACCGCAAGGATCCGATCGCAATGTGCATCCCTGGACCTCAACCGCAAGGATCTGATCGCAATGTGCACCCCTGGACCTCAACCGCATGCACCCCTGGACCTCAACCGCAAGGAT